>LPNX010173078.1:646-27982 GCA_001517045.1 Pseudotsuga menziesii
ATGATGATGACCATGATGATGACCATGATGATGATGATGAGGATGATGGTGATGAACGATGATGATGAGGATCGAGGTTGATGATGATGAGGATGAGGGTGATGATTATGATGAGGATGAGTGTGACGATGAAGATGATGATGAGGATGATGGTGATGATGAGGAGGATGATGAATATGATTATGATGATGAGGATGAGGCTGTCGATGAAGATGATGATGATGGTGAGGATGAGGGTGATGAACGATGCTGATGAGGGTGATGATGATGATGAGGATGAGGGTGACGATGAAGATGATGATGAGGATGATGGTGATGATGAGGAGGATGATGACTATGATGATGATGATGAGGATGAGGGTGATGATGAGGAGGAGGAGGATGGTGATGATGACCATGATGATGATGACAACGACCATGAGGATGAGGGTGATGGTGATGATGACCATGACGATGATGATGATGATGATGATGAGGATGAGGATGAGGGTGATGAGGAGGAGGAGGAGGATGAGGGTGATGATGATGATGAGGATGACGATGACGATGATGACCATGATGAAGTTGATGCGGATGAGGGTGATGATGAGGAGGAGGAGAATGAGGATGAGGATGAGGAGGAGAATGAGGATGAGGATGAGGATGATGGTGATGAGGATGAGGGTGATGATGATGATAATGATGATGATGATGATGATGATGACCATGATGATGATGATGAGGATGAGGGTGATGATGATGATGATGATGACCATGATGAAGCTGATGAGGATGAGGGTGATGATGAGGAGGAGGAGGAGGAGGATGAGGATGAGGAGGAGGAGGAGGAAGATGAGGGTGATGATGATGATAATGATGATGATGATGACCATGATGATGATGATGACCATGATGATGATGACCATGATGATGATGATGAGGGTGATGATGATGATGAGGTTGACGATGATGATGAGGTTGATGAGGATGAGGATGATGACGGTGATGATGATGATGATGATGATGAGGATGACGATGATGATGAGGTTGATGAGGATGAGGATGATGACGGTGATGATGATGATGATGATGATGAGGATGACCATGATGAAGCTGATGAGGATGAGGGTGATGATGAGGGTGATGATGATGATGAAAATGAGGATGATGATGATGGTGATGAGGATGAGGGTGATGATGATGATGGTGATGAGGATGAGGGTGATGATGATGATGATGATGATGAACATGATGATGATGATTAGGATGAGGGTGATGATGATGATGATGAGGATGAGGGTGATGATGATGATGAGGTTGACGATGATGAGGATGAGGATGAGGATGAGGATGATGACGATGATTATGATGATGATGACGATGATGACCATGATGAAGCTGATGAGGATGAGGGTGATGATGATGATGATGATGATGAGGATGAGGATGAGGATGATGAGGATGAGGATGAGGATGAGGATGAGGGTGATGATGATGATGATGATGATGACGACGATGATGACCATGACGATGCTGATGAGGATGAGGGTGATGATGATGATGATGAGGATGAGGATGAGGGTGATGATGATGATGATGAAGCTAATGAGGGTGATGGTGTTGACGATGATGATGAACAATGATGATGATGAGGAGGAGGAGGAGGAGGATGACTATATGATGATGATGATGATGATGAGGATGAGGGTGATGATGATGAGGAGGAGGATGAGGGTGGTGATGATGATGAGGATGAGGGTGATGAACAATGATGTGTTAGGACAAAAACAAATTAGTTAAAATTTACATATAGCACCATTAGAATTTACCTAGTTCAATTATGCTAGCAACACTAAAGAACTTCCATGAATTAATCTTTAGTGGGAACCCACCACCCGTACAACTTCGAAGTAGCTAGTGACATTGTGAATCTAGAATCCATGCCACATAAATTAGCTCTGAACATAATTCTATATATCGCATCTGCGTTACAGCATATTAATATCGCATATGCGATATGAATAAGCTATATCACATATGCATTATTTTAAAATTTAAATAATTGGCGGGATTAAGGTTTGGCATTAGGTTTGGAAGTAGCTTCGGAATACCGAACCTATTGGCTAGGACAAATCAACTAGGGCTATTGCTTGTCTTTTAGAACTCTATCAATATGCTCAGATTAGATGGCGTGTTTTGATATGACATACACAATAATTTTTTATGAAAATGTAGGATATTGTAGAGTACGAAATGATGATTCTGAATATGTAATTTTTTCCTTCAAAAATATGTTTTATTTATTTATAATTATTTTTCTGAATGACACACGTCAGTTTTCGAAAATACATACATCGATTGTTTGTTATATAACTTTTGATTTCCATCACCATTTCCCAAAAAAACTATATGGTGCACTAGATGAGATCAAGCTCTACGATATTATATTAAGAAATCAAGGATTTCATTCTTTTTTTCCCCTAAAGTATTGCACCCGCACATAAGGTTTTAATTTCAAGATTTTCTGACTTCAATAATTAATAATAATAATAATAAATTCATGAAAAATTCCTAATAAATAGTGTTGCACTAGGCCCATATGTCCTTTATATGTCTACAATATTTTATCCCAAATGGACATCATTTACCTCATATATTGCTGCACCCGCACAAACATATATGTTAAGATGTGCTGAAAATTTGAAAACCCACTTTCATGGAAACTAATTTTATAATCATTTACACACATTTTCTCTGCATAAATGCTATATATTATGAAAGCTGATTCAATTACCTATCTTTTCTCTTTTTACTTCATCTTCAAATAAGTTAGGGAAGTACCCCTAATTGTCACCTAAAGTCAGAGTTTCCCATTTATTCCAGTATCATGTGGGATCTAAAGTGTCTTTAAAGGAGTCCATGATTGTGCATCAGCCCAATGCTCAAATTCTAAAATATTTATAAGCTACAAAGGGATAGGTAAAATGAAAATTGCTAAATGAAAACAAAGTTCTCAAAGTAATTTATCTAAATTTTAAATTTATGCTCAAATGATGCAACAAATAGTTGATTAATGTGTTTTAATTCTCAATTATATGTTGCTTTGAAGGAAAATGTTTTCACGCAAAGTAAAAGCACAATCCTAATATTTTAGAAATCCCAATGCAAACCAGAAACCATAATTGGGCTTTCGAATTGTCTCAAAGGATGGTGATGAAACCCACCAAAGAATACAAGTGAAGGTGTGATAAAAGTAGTTATGGTGAACCACCCTAGGGATAAAGGTACAAGAGGAAAACATCTATCTATCTAAGTTACTTCTTTTGGAATCCCACAACAACCACTTGGTGATAAACCTAAAACTTGGTGATTATGATATCTCTTTGTAGATCGTGTTCAAGGGGTTATTAACTTTTAGCTATCAAGGTACAATTTATAACTTGCAAGAGCTATATGGATTCACCAAGCTATTGATCCCAGCCTAAGCATTGATACTTAAAAGAGATAATGCCCCTTGTGCTAATAAACACAAACACTATAAACAAATTCAAATAGCCTAGGGGAATAATTATATTTCAATGAAAAAGAATTGGAGAACTATTTGCATACCAATCTCCACAACATCAACCCAATCTATAATTTATTGTGTTGGAGAATTCTTGGCATCTTGAACCAAGCACATTCATCATTAATGAGTGTTGAAGGAGGCATTTTACCATCATAATAGTTTTGAAACACTAAAATCACTTTAAAAGTGCAAGGTGAAAGTATACTTTGATTAAGGATAGGTTTTAGGTCCTTTGATGTGTGCACAATTGTAGTGATAAAAAATGACAACATGGTAGTAAAATGTTGAGTGCAAGTTCACAAAATAAAGAACCATAAAAATAATACATGAATTCAATCATTTAATACTTAACATTCAAACAATGGATTCAAAGATTTAAATGACATTCAAACAACAATTTTATGGGAAAGAGTAATAATTGATTTATTCCAATGGAATTCAAAGAAAATAAAAACATAAACCATATAACCTAGAGGGGCAACATAAAGGAAATGTGCTTTAATATTCTCCATGAGAAATTAATTTCAACCTCCAATTTGGCTTAATCTCAATCTCCAATGAAGTTCGGCAGCCTTCACGTTGTGAAATGGTCACTTTGAAGGGAAAGCTTGAGCAAGAGATAAGTGAGTGGAAGGAGTGTACTCATTTCTCCAACATAACTTTACTTTCAATTTCTTCTTTCAAATGCTTGGCCATGGCTTCTACTTATTAGTTGAACTCATTCCCATGCAAATGCTCTTCCATTATTGTTGGGCATCCATGTATACTTGAAGGATGGCCAAAGGACTAAGTGCAAATGTGATGGGATTCCCAAGTTGGTCGATACATAGCCACTTTCTCGCTACAGTGTGTCCTTAGCCATTTATCATCGCAGAGTGACTCAACTTGTTGATTTACAAGTGTTGTGTGACTATCAATGTTTTTCCATTATGGTTGATGCGGTATTGGGAGGTTAGATCCTGTAATTGTACAGAAGGTAAATTGAAGGTTTTAATTTGCTTGGTCACATATAAATAGCCCAAGGTCATGTATTTTGTTGCATTATGTGGATTACCTAGATGCACTTGCAATGCTTCCAAGTACCATCATTTAAATGTTGTGCATTTGTGAAATTAAGGAAATAATAGATATCATCAGCAAAGATGAATATTGACAAATCCAACGTCCATGTTAAATGCCACTACAACTTCCTTATTCTAAACATAATATGGTTTTATGAAAGTAAATGCCCAAAAAAGGAATAAAAAAGGAGCACCCTTGTTTACACCAATTACAAATGATGTCCATAAACTACCTATTATAACATTGCATCTTAATAATAACCATTTCTTAGAGCCATTGTGGAACACAAAAGAAATACCAATTTCTTGCTATATTTTCCAAATCTTAGGTTAGAGATCATTTGAAAAGTTGTTGATGTTGATTCTTGAAATGTAATTTCCCTTAAAACTAACTCCCAAGCAACATCCACAAGTGATACAACTAACCCCAAGCAACATCCACAAGTGATACAACTAACACCATGCAACTATGCAACTAAATAGTTCTACTAAACATATGTAATAATAGCAATAATTATTTCTCTACGTTGCTTATGATACATTGTTTTTTTATCTTTGAACAATTTTATCTGGTTCATCAAATAGCTTTTAACAAGCAGATTTTTTTTGAAATATAATATATATATATATATATATATATATGTATATGTATATGCAGCCATACTGAAATGTATTTTCACTATGCAAGCATGTTATTTTTAAGTGTAGCATTTCCCTACCATTAAGCCCAATCATGTCTACAATTCATCATTTGAATCTATATTGTCAAAAATTAGACTAATTCTAATTAAGTAATGCCAATCATGTCTCTACAATTCATCATTTGAATCTATATCGTCAAAAATTAGGCCAATTCTACTTAGCCCAATCATGTCTCTACAATTCATAATTTGACTCTATATCGTCAAACATTAAGCCATTGTCACCCACTGCCGAATCTATATCGTCAAAAATTAGGCCAGTTCTAATTAGCCCAATCATGTCTCTACAATTCATAATTTGACTCTGTATCATCAAACATCAAGCCATTGTCACCCACTGCCGAATACTGCAAATCCTAAATGGGTCTGTTGTTGAACAAGTGATTCTAGGTTGAATGGAGAAATGAAAGAGGAATTCCCATTCCAAATAAGTTGAGCAAGAAGCTCATGAAATTTGTCCGTTCTGTGTTGCATCCCAAAACAAGTACTTATCTGGATGAATACACAAGAATTCCTTGTATTTTCCACGATATTCTTCTGGAATATCCTTTCCACAGTCCACTGCTGCATTGAAGGGCCCTGCTCCACAACAACCAGACTCCATCTCCCAAAACCATGCACTCTCACCATTATGATATATAACTATCATTAATAATAAGTAGCATCGTTACTAGTAAAGTTGTTGCTCAATAATAACTAGCATTGTTACAAGTAAAGTGGTTGGTCAATGTTGATAGACACAACTAACTACTTAAATTTGTGAATACTTAGATTTGTGAAGATAGCTAATTGTTAAACAAAATCTAAATATATAATTTTATATTATTATTCATACTAGTAACTAGATTGTTATAAAAGCACAAAATAAATACTAATAAAAAAACAAAAACTGATAAGATGACCATGCAATGAATCTTTATTTTACACATATTAGGTTACTGTGCACTTATTAGGTTAATCAAGATGTATTTAAGCATAACAAGATAAGACAGAAGATGCATTTAAGCATAATAAGATAACACGACCATGAAATGAATCCCAAATTAATCTAGTTGATACGCTCAAACAAGTACATAATTTAGTTTTGTTTTTTCTAAAATCCATTTATCCAGGTTGAATTTAAGTTAATAGTTCCAAATTCAAAATAAACAATAAAGGTAATTCCAAATTTAAAATAAACAATAATCTTAATATTTAAACACATTAATTTTATTAATATAATTGTTCCTAATTTTATTAATATGATTGTTGGTAGTTTAATTTGTAAACTTATTCCCTCATTTTGTTTTCACCTGGTTTTGACATTCGAGATCACTTGTTTTGATAGCTTAGCCCGTAAACCTTTTAGGCTTTCGTTCTCAGGTTTTGGTGCTGGATTGGAGGTATTTTGTTTTGGAGGTATTACTATTTTTTATGAGAGGTCTGTCTACCATCGTCCTGTGAGACCGTACACGTGTACCTGTGTGCAGGCTCTTCACCCTGGGTGCTCACCCATCAATATTGTTGCACCCTGGGCGCGTGAATGGGGTATGTAGTTGTTTGTCCCTGCATCTGCAGCTGAATCCCCAAATACGAACAGTGCAGGAACCGCCGATTCTCTACTTTGTAATGCGAAGCCGAAGCCAAAGCCAAATATACGAGAAACTATGATCAAAACGGCCAGACTTCTGTTTGACGGATCCATAAAACGTCCCATATCCTTTTCTTCAAATTGATCTCCCTCTGCAAAACCATCAATGGCTCGTAGCGTTGCTTCACACAATTTAGGAATCAAATGGTGTGAGTCTGTTGACATAATTTTTATATTTCTATGATCGTGTATTGGAAAAGAGTCCAAAACTATTCAATGTTATTTGGTGGGGTAGTTGAACAAAATCCCTTCGAGGGCTCAAGGCGTTGTAGTATCCCGGTTGACTAGCCATTTCGCCCAACTGGCAACGAGTGTTACAAGACCAATGTTTGATTTTATTTTAAGCTCATTAAGTGTCCCTCCTCCCATATTTAATAAATGTGAGTCCTTTCATCTTTAATGATAAAAGGAATGGAGAAGGGCCAACCAGGACAGTAATGTTTAATTTCAACAGTGTCGGACAGTAATGTTTAATCTTATTTTAAGAAGCAGTTCCAATCTTGAATAATAAATAAGGGAGGACACAAATTTCAAAGGGTTTATTAAAACTCAAAGTAATAATTATTCCGATAAGAGTTCAGATATTATTTTATATTATAGGTATTTTTGAGCTTATTAACAAGATTAAATTGAGTGTAACAAGTGTACAATCAAGGTTCATTTAATGATGGACATATATTGTTATGTTTAAATGCATCTTGATTAAGATTTAAATAAATTTTACTTAAATGGTTGTTAAAGAAAGGGACAGTAATAATGGTTTTTTTTATAATTAAAGAGTTTGCTTTATGTTTACCTGGATAGACATTTTTAGCTAGTCCATGAATGGATAACTCGTATCAATGCATGGATAACTCATAGTCAATGAAACGTGAAGAATGTTGATGATAACATGTAGCTAGGCTTGGATAAGTTGTACTTGAACTCGTTTAACTAGAAGAAAATGAGAAAGAAAAAAATCAAAATTGACTTCCATTCCATAACTATCTCTTAACCATTTGATCCCTATACATGTGATCCAGCGACAAACTAAGTGGCCAATTGTGTCTATGGGCATTCACCGACCACTTTAAAAATATAAAGTAGTTAGAGTCATATAAGTTCACTACTTTTCTGAGCTCCATTACATTTTATTTACTAAACTAATTATATATTTAATATATTTAAATAATTTATTTTAATGAATGAAGCAAGGCTAACATTTAATATCTTCCCAAAACTGAGCTCGGAAAGCTTTTCCCCAAGCTTTTTGAGCACAAGAACAAGATTTTAAAATAAACCAAGTATTATCTTGTTAAAGTCTTATAAACCAAAGTTGGTCTCACTAAAAATTAATCATCATCATCAACTCTTTTAGTTGAAAAAGACCAAAGTTGGTCTCACTAAAGTCTAAAAATTAATCATTATCATCATCAATACTTTAAGTTGAAAAGGCAAATCCTTCTTACTTATAATAATTTGCTTTTAAAAAAAATTACAAAATATTCTAATTTTGTGGATAATTTCAATATTAAACTTAATAATTTCGAAAATTAAAATAAATTCAAAATGTTGTAAATTGCAATATTTTGATTCTAAGATGGTTAAAGTAATACTCGATGGAACATTAATCAATGTAAGAATACTTTTAATTATCAAATTTTTTAACTAAATAAAAATAATTTCTAAATTCTCTGAATTGAAACATGTTATCTAATACATAACCATGCTTGAACTCAACCTGTTATCTTGTACAAAACCATGATTGCCTCATTTGAGTGACATTTTCGGTGTTTGTATTACACAAGCGGTTCTATGGAGGAGTTGTGCGAGAGGTCGTTCGAAGCGGACGCCTGCAGCCAAATGTTCTGTCAGTTTAACCCAGGTAGCTTTCGGAGGCCTCATAATCTCCAGAGATGGAATAATTGAGGGAGCAGTATAAGCGCTAACCAAAACGCTGGAAACCGGCAGATCCGATTGCTGAAATTGTGTAAGTAACAGTTTCCAGGATTTTTGAAATTGCGGAAATAACAGTTTGCAGGAACAATTTTAGCAGGTTACTGTCATGTTATATGTTGCAACATAGCTTTTTATGGGTTAAAAATTAAAGTAATTTTTAGTTAATTTCATAATAAAATAGGGTGATGTTTTTTATCTTTTTATAAAATTTATAATTAAGAAAAAAAAACCTTTTAACATATTTTTTATAAAATTTATTAAAAAAATTAATTTCACAATTTTCTAATAAGATTAATAAATATTTTTTTTTATACCCTTTAATAACTTATATAAATTTAATAACAATTTCACATAAACATAAAATTATATGACAAATTAAAAAGTTTTCCTACAAATATATCTAAATCAATATATATATATTATTAAGTATAACCAAACCCATTGTCATGAAATACCCCCAACTACCACATTTACATGTTCCTCTCAATCCAATCAATTACTACTACTTACTTCAATATTAATGTAATTAAAAATATTATAGAACATCATATATATATAACAACAAATAGAGAGTTAACACTCTAGCTTTGCCATTGATATGTTTCCCTACAAACTAAGTTTATATCCCTTAATAGTAGATAACAACATAAAATGTTAACTCTCTCTAGCTTTGTTACTGATATGTTTCTCTACAAACTTGGATCCCTTAATAGTTGATAACAATATAGCTGATAATCTTTTAATGCACTTGCCTACCAACCAATTACATATCTTAATAGCTTGTTTAGACACCAATGAATAAGAATCAAACCTAGTTTTCAAATTTAGAAATGTGCCATTAATGAAGACAGTATAATGAACTTGATATCAACCAAATCTACACATAGAAATCATATAGATCCACTTTCCTCTAAGTTCTTTTAACATAAGGTATTTCCTCTAAGTTCTTTTAACATAAGCCTCAAGGGTTTGCTCAATTGGTAAGATGTGCGCATACTCTCTCTGTTCGGGAAGAGGTCATGGGTTCGAGTCTTGAGTCCTTTGGAGTTAGGCCTTCTGCGAGGATGGTGGTTTACCACCTCTACCATCCACTAATGTGAGAAAGTATTGCTGAATTTCCTGTGCATATTTCTATATAAAAAAAAAAGCTCTTTTAACATAAATAAAAAATACAAAACAAAACATATACATGATTATAAACCAAAACAAAGTATTTAAAGATGATGTACTCATAAATATTACATTTATGGCATTCAACCAAAATCAAGACCTTCACTCTTTAGGCACACAAATATGTCTTCATAACTTCTAGTTGGGTAACATGGCCCTCAATATTTTTCCTCAACTAATCGAACAACTCAATTTTTTTCTTGTGTTTGTTATTTGATCTTAGTTAATTCATCTTGATCAATTAAAAAAAGGAAACACAATCACACTAAATCAATAAAAAAAAATCACAATTTTGGCAACCATTTTGGAATTATGAAGGTATTGGAAAGACAAAATAAATGTTGAGGAAGATATGGAGAGACATCCAGTCTATAACATAATACTATAAATTAATATAAATTGAATTTTATATTCTAAAATACCAAATGAAAAAAAAAAACTAAATACAATATAGTTATAAATAAATTATTGAATAGTTTCTTTGTAAATATAATTAAAAACCATATCATTCATATATTAAAAAATGCTTTTATAATGTGAATTAATACATTCTAAATTTATAAATTAGATAATTTAGCATTAAGTGATTTTAATGATAAAAGGTTTGATATCATGTTTGCATTCATATATTAAAAAATGCTTTTATAATATGAATTAATACATTCTAAATTTATAAATTAGATAATTTAGCATTAAGTGATTTTAATGATAAAAGGTTTGATATCATGTTTGCATTCATATATTAAAAAATGCTTTTATAATGTGAATTAATACATTCTAAATTTATAAATTAGATAATTTAGCATTAAGTGATTTTAATGATAAAAGGTTTGATATCATGTTTGCAACATACCATATGTTCTTGTGTTGTTCAATAAGAAAAATATAATATGAGTTCATCTAGAATTAGTTTTTATATAAAAAAAGATAGTTTTTATAGAAAAGATAGTTTTCTTATAGAAAATGTTTAACCATAGTAATATTTGGATTTTTAATCTAGAATATAATATCTCATAAATCATAATTATTGTGTAAGATTATGTATTATTGTGTAGGGCTATTTATTTGATAGGACTAAGATATAATTATTTTGTATTGTATTTATATATAAAATAAATTATAAACATGGTTGGGTCTACAATGTGGAGAGTATTTTTTCACAATATGTTTATGTTTATGTAAATGTATGTATGCACACAAAAAATTTATAATAATATGAACACATCAAAGTTATTCTTTGAGGAAACGACAAGGGGACTATGATACTACAAGAGCGAAAGAGGAAAAGGTGTTAATGGCTAATTTGACCTTGTCATTGTCCTTTGGAAATACCACCATTTCTTTCCCATGCTTTCTTACAAGTTGTTCCATTAATCTTTCACTTGTATGTGCATACTAAGTACAAGTGTCATATCCTTGGTAAGAGAGTACATCTTATGCCACAAATGTCTTCCTTTAATCTCTTTTCCATGCAATTCATTGAAGGAGAGAAGACAATACCATTTTTGCATGTAATTCATGGAGGAAGAGAAGACAAAACCATTCATGGGAGGGAGAGAAGACAGGCTCTAGACACACTCTAGAGTTATGAGGATGTCTTCTCTGACCATCTATAGAAGTCATCAGTCTTTGCTACTAAAACATGAAAAAAATGAAATAAGGAAAACCATGACAAAATGTTTACACGTAAAGAAATTTAAAATCTCAATATTTGGTAGATACAAAATTAAAATACATTTATGTAAATGTAATAATACAATTATTATTAAGGCGGAGTAAGTATCTGAATTGTAAGTGCTCTTGAAATGACGATGTGACCTGTGTTTGATTCTCTTGAAGGCATTTCTCACTTGAATGGGAGTGTGGTTCAATGAATGGGAATGTTTATGGTGCATTGCATTGTAGGAGCATGGAATCGGGATACAAACCCCCACCTTTTTCCCTGGATGCGGGTGTTACGAGGCACTTTGTGGTCGAAGGAAGGACACCCTTTAAATGTATAACCGAGACACTAGTCCATCACTCTCGTGGTTCAATGGGTTGCTTCACCTAGCACAAGGTAATAAATGTTGACAGCGGATGGTTTGAATCGCATGTCATCTCACAATACACTGTGGCAGCATGAAGGATTTTAATTCACCAAGTTTTCTCATATGCAGTTGTTCTCTGCAGATGGTTATATTCAGGCCATGTTCTTCATCCTCTCCATTTTGATGTGGTTCAATAGTTCTTCATACAGGATTTTCTTCAAGGATATATAGTTTTGGTATTACTCCTCTGCCATGTCGTGTCGTCTCTGACTGACGCCTCACAGGGGGAGCATCTCTAGGGGGGAGGATGGGTCATTCTGCATTGCGTCGTAACCTCTCCATGGGCTATGGTTCTCACATCCCTCTTTGTATTCATCGAGTTGTGGATTATTGGGAGGCAGAATTTGTGGCTCATCACCACTCTACTCATCCCCTGAGGAAACGCCAATCCCATTATTGACGTATGAAGAATTTCTTGGCTTAGCTGCTCTAGGACAGAGACAAAGCTTCCTCTTCCTCTCCCTCCATCAATTTAGAGAGTTTGTATGGAAAGTCGACATCTTCATCCTCACCGGGTTTGAATCGTTAAGATCCCCCACAGGAATTCCTAGAACAACAAGATACTATGTCTATCCATCTCCTAAAAGAGGCTTCACACAATTAAGAGTTGAACATGAAGGAAGTAGGAGATCATGAGCAGGTTGGTATCTCTTCCCAGTTAAATTCTGGACCTCCTACAGTAAAGGAACCACCTCCGGATTCGTAGCTTTCTCCTTCTGTTGATGAAGAGTATTATTACAAGTCCTGCATTAATGTCGAAGAAACTTGGAGGATGTCTTAAGGTCTTAGATTTATTTCTACTTCTCGCTTTGTCTTTTCCTATGATTGTTTAGTTTGTTTGTTGTAACTATGTATTGTTTTAGTTTTATCTTCTTTGACTTGGTTTCCCTCTCCGTGGGTAGGTATCTCTTATTTAAGTCCATGAAAGTCATTTTGTTATAGTCTCAATATCTAGACACAGATGCGATCTGAGATAGGGAACCCATGTCTATGACAGTAATTTTGTTACAGTCTCAATATCCAGAAATAGATGCTATCTGAGATAGGGACTCTATATCCATGAAATCCATTTTGTTACAGTCTCAATATCCAGACAAATATGTTATCCTAGATAGAAACTCTATGCATATACTTTCCTTTATATATTAATATAATTTTCTGCAACTTACAAAAAAAATAATACAATTATTAATGCACATAAAAATATATATCTACAATACAATTATTATTAAAAATATATATTCAAATGAGACCTAAAATAAAGATTGACTATAAAGCATAATCATAAATATGAATATCCATGTAAAACTTTAAATGATTTATGATGACGATCACGCAGATCATGAAGATGAAAATCGAAGTTACTTTAAGAAGCATTAAAATTCCAAATGACGGAATAGTATCGAGATGGTACTGAATGTCCAAGCCTTGATAGGCAGTTTCCAATGTGTCCCATGCTTGCTTAGCAGTATTTGTTGCTACTACTCTTAGGAGTATGATTTCATGCGTGGCTTGATGTATGTAGAACAGAGACTTTCAATATTTCTTCATTTGTTCCCTCGGGGCATCTTTATCATCTTGTGTGAGAGTGTTATATGTCACCTGATCTGTTGGTTCTATATATATATTCTTGACTATCTCCCAAACATATTTACCTATGAACAAAGTCTTCATTGTTAGAGACCAATACTCATAATTATTTCCTTTAAAAATTGGAGTTTGTAAACTCGACATGTGTGTACCTAAAGTGGAAGTCATATTTAATTTTTTATTTTCCTTAGAAAAATACTTTTTCCCTTTTAAGAAAAGGTTTTTTTCCTAAACCCACTCTAATACCCGATATTGAAAAACCAAGTTTGCGGCGGTAGACTTGATTTACCGCGCAACAAGAATTTTCCTTACTTTTGAATTTTGGGGTTGCGAGACACTAACTTGGAAACCCCACCTTTTTACTTCAAAAATAAATACTTGTGACCAAAATAATTGCAATCGAAATTTACTGCCATGGGGTTTTACTATGATTGACTTTTACTGCAACAGAGTTTTATTGCGACTGACTTCTCTATGACAGGAGTCAACTTTCACTTTTTGGTGGAGACATTTTTTACAGAATTTTCACTTTTACCTCGACAAACACCTACTTAAATTTGACCATCTTTTACCATGACACACTTTTGGTTGCAACCAACTCCCACTTCTACCAGACCACTTATAGTCAAACTTAATAAAAATATATTTCTTAGTATAAAGACTTATAATATGAAAAAAAAAATTCACCAACTAGTAACTTGGGATAAACTGCGACACAACTGTATTGCAACAGACTCACAATATCATAAAACCAAATATTAAGGAAGACTTATGTCTAGCTCTATATGGATAAAAACTCAACCTTTTACACGGTGAAAAACTTTATGGATTCTTTGAATCTTTCATGAGACGGTAAGTGTAAACAGCATTCACTCCAGTAAATATGGAGAAGATGTGTAGCATAAATAAAACATTCATTCAACCATGAACTATGAATTTGTGTGTGTATGTGTGTGTGTGTGTATTCACGATATACCAAAGAACTATTGTCGCAAATGCAAACTTGGAAATTTACAAGGATGTTTCACCTTTTACAGAGCTTCAGCTCTCAACACATTCCAAAACACAAAATCTTGAGCTTCAAACTCTTCACAAAGTTTTTCCTTCTTCTTCTCCACACACTTACACACTTCTCTTCTTCTCTATGTGCCTATTGATTTACATTCTTCTTCTTCTTCATATAGAAAGACTAAAATTGCTTCTCTATGAAGCTACCGACTTAACATTAAAGGTTGTAATAACTATCTACCTAGAAACTTATCTTCAGAAATTTCATTCGACTGCTTTATATATGAGAGGCGTGAACTCTTCATTCTATCATACTGTCTAACAAAAACTAACTTGCTACAGAATCTGACAGAGTCAACTTACATGCTATGTGGATCAGCGAGTAATTAATATTTCCAACACTCCCCCTTAATTATGAGCAGGTGGGGATCTTAAAACAAAATATTACAAAATGTGTGTCACGTCCCCATACCCATAATGCGGATAAAAAAGAATTGCCTCAAGAACCCTTCTTCTCTTTTTGAACACCGGCATGGATGCGAACTCACATTTCCACTTTCATTTCCAGGCTTAGGAACCCCAGTACATCATTGTGACAGTCGTTCTGCCCTTGACAGATCCTTTCTGCGACCAGAATGAATTCTTCCACACTGAACCTGTCTTTCCACAGTCTGCATTCCGCACTTCTGTCCTTTCGACCTTGGAAATAAAAAATCAGAAATATAAATTTTGACGGACAATATTTAATATCTCTTCCACCTTCCACCTCCTACACTTTGAAACTCAGAAATTGGAACTCAAACATGTGATGGAACATTCAATGGCCTTTCCACTTTCCGCCTTCCGCACTTCGAAACTTGGAAATCAAAAACTCAAATGTGTGATGGAACATTCAATGGCCTTTCCACTTTTCTCCCTTTGCACTTCCGCTTTTCTCCTTCCGCACTTCAGAACTCAAATGGGTGACAGAACATTCAACGTTCGCCCTCCACCTTCTGCACCTCCGCTTTTCGCCTTCCATGCTTCGAAACTCAGAAATCAGAAACATAACTCTTGACCGAGTCTTTCAACCTCTGTTCCTCCTTATACCTTCTGCCCTTCTTCCTTCCTTACTCCAGGACTTGGAAGTCGGAAAACTATCAATTAACGAAGCCTCTATTCTCTTTTCCGCCTTCCGCATTCCGCCTTTACTCCCTCCAATACGTAACTCAGAAATTGGAAGACCAAAACTTTACCTTAACCTTTTTATGGATTTCCACCTTCCACCTTCCGCAGGCAAATCCCGGAAGTCGGAAATCCCACATTCTGCCTTAATAAAAATACTTTCTTCCGCCTTCCGCTATGGATCTCGGGGTGCTAAAATGCCAAAATATGCCTTGTCCAACTTTCCCTTTTCTGCCTTTCACTTTTCACAAGCGGATTCCAAGGGGCAAAAACTCAATGATTCTTGCCTTGGTTGCATTTTTGGCCCGGTAACAAGTTTCTAGCCTCCATGAACTTAGGCAAATGCATCATAAAAACACAAGGCATGAACATAAGTGAAGTGCATAAAAAATCAAGGCATAAAACAACCAAACACAGGTACATCCATACACAACTAACCCCTTGCTAGATCATCAACAAGCATTCAACATGAACATAGCAATCCATCAAATTCATAACCAATCTACATAACAAGTATAGTCATTCATAAGCAAATACATTGCATAAACATAATAAAAAAGATACTTATATTGATGATTAAGCTGTCCCACAACTAGCTATGTCGCTGCAATGTTCCACCCAACCATAGGCTAGTGTGTTCATTAATCTCTCAACACACTGCCACCCCCAAGCTGGGAATGATTTCCACAAAGGAACTAGGGAACAACAAGCTTACACATGGCCAACACACATCAAAACACAGTCAATCAACTAACCGTTGGGTTTCAGAGACTATCCAACCAAGGGTTACACAAGGCCAACACATATCAAAACTCAGCCAAGCCACACACAAGTGGGCTTATCAGGTCACCCAAGCCAACATAATCATTTCATTCAAAACAAGGCACAGTCAAACCAACCTACAATTGAGTTTCTCATCAGGCTACTAGGGAAATGGATAGGTAGAAGTGCTGGGCTAGTGAGCTCAACCCCGAAGCCAAGGATACCTACACTAGATCTACCTTGGTCTCCACGACTCCACCCCACCCTACACAAGTAAGTATTCCTTTATATGCTTATACAGTCCTTCAGGCCATACCTTCCCTCTAGTGCTCACGTGGGTGTGCAGGCCGGATTTACTAGCCCCTTTGATCTTTTGTGTGGTTCCTCTTCTTATTAGGCTTATCAGTCAATTATGGCCCTCCTCCACTCCTAGGCCTTCAACCAAACAGGGATGCACTGCACAACAATTGTTACGGAGAGAAACTTCCTATGTCTTGGGGGTACCACAACAGCCAATATGACACCAGAAATCAATCCTTTCCAATATGCAAGAGCAATAAAACATCTAACACTAAGGGATATAAAATTGTACCTTATTCTAGACGGTTGAAGTAGATCCCCATTGAGCTTTTCCAATTACACTTGCATTCACAATTTGCTCTCAACAACAACAAACAAGACAAGCATGATATATAATAATGTGTTAGAGATACTCTAGCATATATAATCAATCATGTATAAGCAAATAAATACATCCATGGATACAATATTCATATTCAAATGCACATGAATTGGATAGGAAATGGATATTTCTATTAATAAATTAGAGATACAATAGTGACAAACTCTATCGGCACTTCTGCGAATCAGAGAAACCAAGTCCTCCACTTGGGCCTCCACCACTTCAATCCTCCATCTCTCGATAGCAAGCTCACAAAGCAAAGGCAAGCTTGGGAAGAACACTATGTGCTCCAAAGGGACAAAGGGATGCAGACTCAAGTATAAGCAAAATGAGGCAATAATGGACTATAGTTTCCTTACTCTTCAATTTCTCCTCCTTCAATGTATCCAAGAGGCTTAATATATAACACTCCAAAGAGGTAATGGAGGGTCGCGTTCGAGCATTCTCAAGGAATATGGAAGGCCAAGAAACAAGTTATTCAGACTACTATGAGGAAAACTCCAAAAATATCTGTCTTCATGCACACTTCTCGATGTACACGGGTTTGATCTTAAAAGCTGTGTATACACGCGAGTATGATTTTGAAAGTCGCGTATAGGTATAAACAGTTGATTTTTGGGGATAATCTTGGAACATCAAAGTATAATATAGGTCCATGGGGTCCAAAGAGTCTGCATAGGGACATGGAAGGCCATAAATATGTGATCAACCAGGTGTGGTAAAATTAGCTATAATAACAATCCTCAAAGAAAACACATCCATGCAAGCTTCACTCTATAACATAGAGAATCACTGTGGAAGCACTTGTCAGTGGTTTCGGTTGGAAGAACAATGCACTAGGGTGCAAGTCACAACAGATCCACAGGGGAAACATAGACACACTGTCTTTAACTCGGTAAAGCAACCAGCACTCTGTAACACAGAGAAAACCACTAAGGAGATGCCTTCCGCGACTCAGGGGAGTGAAACAAATCATTCCAGAAAATGAAATGCTTCTCAACAACGCTAGGGAAAACTCGAAGGAGAACTCTTTCATAAAATCGAGTGATCTCCACTACCCCTAACTCGACAAAGGAAAATACTGGCAGATAACTAGTACTGCGGCTCTAGGCAGTGAACCAACACGACAATGGGATCAGGGATGGACAATCACAAACAAAAACCATGGTTCTGCAACATAGGTGAACTCCCAGTGCACATGAACAAAGAATGACTCTTTTTCCCTCTTCTCGTAGGCTTCCCCAACATCGTGAATGACCAAATCCCCTAGCACTCAATGCGACTTATGGATGAGAGGATGGGTATGCATTCCCATGTGTGTTTTCTAGCTACAGAAGCAAGAATGTGGCCTCCCAGGAAGCACATGTGCACGCTCTCTCAGTTAAGCCATCAGACTATCATGCATTGCTCTGCCCAAGGCATTAACTGCCTCAACCAACTTTTGGAAGAAATTGATGATTGAGGACAGAGGAAAAAAGTAGCTGAGGGTTCATGGGTTTCCCCGTTGACATCTGGTCACATCCTATTGGCTCAAGGGTTGACTCACTCCCCACTCTATCCCTTGTGGAATCTTGCCCCCATCTCTTTAACGCTTGCAATCCCATAGCTATATGTGGTTTAATATTAACTTTTACATTTACATGATATATCAAAATATATCTACTATGCTTGACTTAGCACTATCACCATAGGTATCATCCTTGATCACATATCCACAAAACATTCATTAATGGAAGGGCCTTGGCCTTGAGCTCCATGCCATGATCTCAATATAATATTTACATCACGTACAATTAAATACCATGGGGTCAAAACCGGGGTATTACAATCAACTCCCCCTTAAAACAACACTGTCCTCATTGCTTTACAAACTTAAACAAATGCTACACTGGTACCGCCATCAATGTTTTGCAAAATTGGAACAAAAATGGTTGTTTCAATCGCATGGCACCCTCCAGCTCCCATGTATCCTCATCCAGACCGTGGTGCTCCTTTTGCACCTTTATCTATCTAATGGCACGATTTGGAACTCTTTCTGGGTCTCGAAGAATCCTTCTCCTCATCTTGGAACATTTCCAATGTCTTTGGAAACCAACAATACCTATGCTCCAGCCCCAAGCAATGAGTCGATTATCATGTCAGACTCATTTTCATAGGACTCATTCCTTAGCAATATTTTTCAAAATCATATATGAATCAAATACACATGTATATTGACATAAAATCAGCAAGAAATTGCCAAATAAACCAAATACTTATCTGCATAAGCATCTTCTTTTGGCTCCATAGGGACCTGTCTTGTCTTTTCACAACTGCAGCACCCACAAGACTTGCCCCACCCCACTCAAGGATGGTACCTTTTCTCTGCTATCCAGTCCCTTGAGCGTACCCACCCTTCTTGTTCTCTTCTAGGGTGTGCATTAAAAGGTATCCAATTTTCCGCAAGCCTCAGATCACCTGTGAAAACATATCTCAAGCGAGATATGGAAGCTCTGCTCCGGATCCCAACACTTCCTCTAGGTGCTTACCAAGATCAACTGCTTCCTTTCCAGTCACCACAATGAAGTAATTCATACGTCAGATTCATTCCTATAGGATGCAATCTATAACAAGATTTTTAAAACCATGACTGCATCATATGCTCATGTATACTTACAGAAAATCAACAACAACAAAATTTGGCTAAGTAATCAAATACTTATCTGTATCTCTCAACCGAGATATGGTTTCCCTACTTTAGATCCTAACACCTCTCTGGGTGCTTAATGGAAGCTTTGCTCAAGGTCCTAGCACCTCCTCCAAGTTCTTACAAAGCTCAGGCGCTTGCTTTTCGGACACCATAATACTTAGGGGTTATTCTCTTCACGGAGCCCCCACTCTTGTGACAGTCCCCTTACGGAGTGAATGTCTGCGGAAAGAAGTCTAACCAGATGTCTTGCACCCTGGGCGTCCCCAGTGATGCATACGGGTTCCTAGCTAGCTGGGGGGCGAAGCGATGTGCCCTTGCACATCCTTCCAGAGGATCCATCCAACTTCAAACACATCCTCCCGAGTAGCTATGTACTCCAAGGGCGTACCCTCATCATCTCACCTGTGTTACATACTAGCATGTAGTTCGCATGAGATGTCATCATAAAAATTTCAATCATAGATTTTCAAATCTATTTCATGCATGGAAAAATTTCCAAATACCAAACGATCAATAGCATTGATAATCAAATCAAAATCTGGATTCACAATTCTGCTTTATATAGAAAATCATATTTTTGCAACCATGAGGCCATCCTCATATTGTTTGGCTTTTGCAAGTGGGGGCACTTGTCCCCTCCTTACACATACCACCCAAAACCTGGACATTCACATACAACATGTCATCTTGACACCTTTTTAGATCATCCAAACAGTCAATTAGCACTCAACAACAAAATTTTAAATTTTAAATTTTAAAATCTATTATGTTCGGAAGTTAGATTCATTCATGAGATCCTTCTTATAGCACATGGCAGTTTCCTTCCTTGGTTTCATTGGGCACAAGCCTACTGCTCTATTCAGGTGATTCTTCTTACAGTCTTCAGGTAGTCCTGATATGATTGCACATACATATGAGGGTCATCTCCTCATGGAACTACAAGTTCCCATACAAGCCTCCTCGGCCTATACATAGGCTCCACTTCACCTACAGAATATCCTTCAATGAACTTCCTGCAGTACCCTCCAAGTCTCACAAAAGATCTTACATCTATTATCTTTCTTAGAGCAAGCCAACTCATAAGGTCCTCAATATTTTTAGGGTCTACAGATATTCCTTTATCTAAGATAATGTGACCCAAATAATGAATTATATCTTCATAGAAGTCACATCTACTCAACCTTCATACAACTTATGCTTCCTGGGCAATTTAAAAATCAGCCTCAACTGTGCTACAAGTTCTTCCTCATTCTTTGAATAAGTAAGAGTGTCATCAAGGAAAACAAGAATACACTTGTCCAACTACCTGCTGAAAACATTATTCCTGAGGCACATAAACGTATCTGGTGCATTTGTGAAACCAAATGGTACCATTACAATGTCATAAGATCCATACCTTGCTTTGAAGGTTGTCTTATGAACATCTTCATCCTTGATTCTTACCTGTTGGTAACCAGACCTTAAGTCAAACTTGGAAAACACCTTTTCTCCTTTCATTTGATCAAAGAGGTCATCCATTCTAGGAAAAGGGTATTGGTTCTTCTCAGTGACTTTGCTCAGTTTTCTGTGATCAATACACAACCAGAGTGTACCATCTTTCTTTTTCACAAACATAGTTGGTGCTCCCCAAGGAGACACACTTGGGTTGTTGTACTTATTTTCCAACAACTCCTATAGCTGAATATTCATCTCTAGTATTTCTGGCATGCTCATCCTGTAGGGTGTGTGGGACACTGGTGCTTCTCCAGGCACAAGTTCAAAGGTAAAATTAATGTCGTTGTTTGGAGGAAGCCCTGGAATTCTATCAGGAAAAACATTCATGAATTCCTGCAACACATGAAAGCCCTCCAACCTAGGAGTATCATTCTCTGATGCATCCAAAATATGAGTTGCATACACTCTGCAGCCTTTCCCACATAACTTCTTCAACTGCATTGCTGAAAACTGCCTTCCAAAGATCACCTTTGGAATGCCTTTCACAACCTTTAAGTTGCCATCTTCATCCAAGCACTCAAAATTCTTGCTATAACAATCAAGCTTTGCTCTATGTGCTTCCAACCAATCCATTCCAATGAGAACATCATAGGAACCAAGTGGCAGAACATTCAGATCTACCCATGTGACTAACCCGTCCATGACCAATGGACATCTCTTTACTACCTCACTTACCTTCTTATTAGTTCTAGTGGCTAGTTGGACTAACCATGATCTTCTATGCTTTGACTTCTTTAAAGTGCAAATACCAACAAGTATGGAAGTGATATAGTTGTGAGTGGATCTAGGGGAAATCAAAACATAAATAGTATGTTCAACAATCTCACCCTTAACTTCCACCACCATTGATTTATGACCTGCCTAGTGGTCTTCTAACATTACACAAATTTTAGGAATGGCCATTGCTTCCTGACCCACAGTTTCAACTTCTTGGGTGATGTGGACTTGACCTTCATTCCCATTTTCAAATGGACAATTCCTGCACAGACAAGGTCCTCCACATCCCCAACATTTGAGTGGTTTCCTTGGCTTTTCCTTCATCACTCTGGTTGTCTCAATCACAACTTGTGATGATTTCCTTTGCAGCGTAAGGAGGAAGGAAGGTTTAAAACCTCTCTTCCTTGGGTTAATCTTCTCATTATTCTTGTGGGAATTTTTCCTACTCCCTTCTATCTCTGTTAACGGATGCCTAGAGTTTATCTACCTTTGGAGGTATTCCAAACTCTATAGCATGACTGTAGTCAACTGGTTTTTCTCTACCAATGCCTTTATCATCCTTTTATTTTATTCTTTGCAACCCTGCAACTCTACCCTCAGGATTCTTATGGTAGCTGCAACATCTAGGGAACTCTCTTGTTCCCTCTTCCCATTAGCTTCAATTTCATTTTCTTGGATATTGTAAGCTGGCCTTACATACCCTTCCCCATGTGGACAACTCCTGTACAAATGGGGGCCTCCACATATCCATCATTGGAGTGGCTTTCTGTTCTCTTGTGGATCTCTTGGATTTTTCCCCATAGCATCTTCCCCATGTCCACAGGGATCCTATGCATCATCCATGCTATTAATCTTCATGGCGCTGATCTTCTTTGACCTTCTTGGTCAGACCAAGACCTATTTTTCAATCTACACTAACTCTTGAAAACGTGTTAACAACATTATTTGTTAGACAATCTCAGAAATTCAAAAGATTACTTACCAACTACTTATTGCAGGCATGAATGGTCAATATCATAGTAGAATCCAGATGTACAGTCACTGTGCATTTCATTGGGTTGGCTAAGTTTAGTAATTTTGCTAAATAGCACTCTTTCTCACTGTAGTTTTCTTTCTACAACTAATTACCCTAGCACATATATACCAATGCTGCAACCAACAACTCTGTTAAACCACAACCGAGATGTTCTTTTCCATTTTAACTATTCAACTTGGCCCATTTAGGCCCTAGTGCTACAACCTTTGCTCTGATACCATAATTTCACGTCCCCATACCCATAATGTGGATAAAAAAAAGTTACCTCAAGAACCCTTGTTCTCTTTTCGAACAACAACATGGACGCTAACTCACACTTCCACCTTCATTTCTAGGCTTAGGAACCCCTATACATCACTGTAACAATCGTTCCTCCCTTGACATATCCTTTCTGCGTCCAAAATGACTTATTCCGCATTGAACCTGTCTTTCTGTAGTCTACATTCTGCACTTCTACACTTCCTCCCTTCCAACATCGAAAATCAGAAATATAAAGTTCAATGGACAATATTTAATCTCTCTTCCTCCTTCCACCTCCTGCACTTCAGAACTCAAATGTGCGACGAAACATTCAACAGCCTTTCTGCTTTCCTCCTTCCGCACTTCAGAACTCAGAAATTGGAAACTCAAATGTGGGACAGAACATTCAAGGACCTTTCTACCCTCCGCACTTCAGAACTTAGAAATCGTAACTCAAATGGGCGACGAAACATTCAACGGCCTTTCCTCTCTCCGCCTTCTGCACTTCTACCTTTTTCCTTCCGCACTTTGGAACTCAGAAATATGAAACATAACTCTCGATGGAGTCTTTCAAACTCCTTTCCACCTTCCTCCTTCCATAGTCCGGGACTCGGATGGCGGAAAACTATCAATTGACAAAACCTCTATCCTCATTTCCTCCTTTCCGCCCTCCAATGTGGAACTTGGAAATCGGAAGACTGAATCTTTACCTTAACCTTTTTCTAAATTTCCACCTTCCGCCTTCTGCCTTCTGCAGGAGGATCCCGAAAGTCGAAAATCCCAAAATCTGCCTTGCTAAAAATTCTTTCTTCCACTTCCCACTTTCCGCCTTCTGCTGTGGATCCCAGGGTGCGGAAACGACAAATAATTCCTTGTCCAACTTTCCCTTTTCCAATTTTTTCCTTTCGCCTTCCGCAGGTGGATTCCAAGGGGCAGAAACTCAACGATTCTTGCCTTGGCTGCATTTTTGGCCCAGTAACAGGCTTCTAGCCTCCATGAACTTAGGAAAATGCATCATAAAAACACAAGGCATGAACAAAAGTGAACTACATAAACGATAAAGGCATAAAAAACCAAACACAGGGACATCCACACACAAGTAACCCCCTACTAAATCATCAACAAGAATTCAACATGAACATAGAAATCCATCATATTCATAATCAATATACATAACCAGTATAGTCATTCACAAGCAAATACATCCGGGATAAACAGAATAATAGAGATACTTATCTTGATGATTAATTTGTCCTGCAACTAGTTATGTCGCTACAACATTCCACCCAACCATAGGCCAGTGTGTTCATTAATCTCTCAGCACACTGGCACCCCTGAGCTAGGCATGATTTCCACAAGGAAATAGGGAACAAGGGGCTTACACACGGCCAACACACATCAAAACACAATCAATCAACTAACCGTTTGGTTTCACAGACTGTCCAGCCAAGGGTTACACAAGGACAACACATATCAAAACTCAGCTAAGCCACACACAAGTGGGATTATCAGGTCATCCAAGCCAACATAATCATTTCATTCACAACAAGGCATAGTCAAACCAACCTACAGTTGGGTTTCTCATCAAGATGCCAGGGCAATGGATAGGTAGAAGTGTTGTGCTAGTGAGATCAACCCCGAAGGTAAGGATACCTACACTAGATCTAGCTGGATCTCCATGACTTCACTCCACCCTACACAAGCTAGTATTCCTTTCTCTTCTTATACAGTCCTTCAGGCCATACCTTCCCTCTAGTGCTCACGCAAGTGTGCAAGCCGTATTTATGAGCCCTTTGATCTTTTGTGTGGTTCCTCTTCCTACTAGGATTATTAGTCAATTCTGGCCCTCCTTCACTCCTAGGCCTTCAACCAAATAGGGATGCACTACACAAAAATCCTCAAAGAAAACACAGCCATATAGGCTTCACTCTTTAACACAGATAATCACGCGGAACAACTTGCCCACGGTTCCGGCTGGCAAAACAATTCACGAGGGTGAAAGTCACAACAAATCCACAGGGGAAACACAACCACACTGGCTTTAACTCGATAAAGAAACCAGCACTCTGTAACACAAAGAAGACCACTATGGAGACGCCTTCCACGACTCAGAGGAGTGAAACAAACCGTTTTGGAAAATGAAACATTGCTCAACAATGCTAGGGAAAACTTGGAGGAGCACTCTTTCATATAATCGAGAGATATCCACTGCCCCTAACTCGACAAAGGAAAATAATGGCAAATAATTGGTCCTACAGCTTCAAGCAATGAACCAACACGACGAAGGGATCAGGGTGGACAATCATAGACAAAAACCACAGTTCTACAACATGTTAAGTTTTAATATGCTAGACTAGATTCAATAGTATTCAATTCAAAATCACAGCAACATATCAAGAATCACTGATAGAAATAGAATCAAAATATATACACAACATTTATCCTGGGAAACCCTCAAGGGGAAGAAAACCCAGCAAAAAATTGCTCTGTATAAGATGTATAAAAGACAACCCAAAAAACAGGTGTTCTCCTCCTTTTGTTCTCTCTCTCTCTCTCTCTCCTATGCACTACATACACAAGTGAGTGAGTGTGTGTTCAAATAAGAACCCTGGCTCCTCTATTTATACACGTGTCAACTTGACTTTTGCATTAGACAAGTCGGCCCCAATAAACTGTCTGGGTAGACTTCACCTAGGAATACTCAAAAACAATATTTTATATTATTTATTAGGGTACTAAAGACCCGACACAAGTGGAGGATTTACCTCATGACTCTATGATGACCAAATACAATAGTAACACCCCATCAGAGGAATAATAACATATTCCTTGGGTTACATCAGTAAAATACATTTGGAATATCCTTTGAAGTTACAATATTTCAACACTCCCCCATAATGGGAAGTTTATTCCACTGACAACATCATCACAGACTATAGGAGAACAGAGAGACAGTTACAACATCACATCGAGGTAATACATATATACGTCACATGAAGTTTTCCACAATCAGTAGCTTGGAATGGTTACTCTTTATCTTCTACATCACATGATCACTTGATCCTTTCTTTGCAACAATGCTTCAATCTTTCGATCCTTCATAGTAGCACTTTGATCTTCTAGATCCTTTGCAGTACTTTGATCCTTTACAACAGCACTTCGATCTTCTTGATCCTTTGCAGCAACACTTTGATCTTCTTGATCCTTTGCAGCAGCACTTCGATCTTCTCGATCCTTTGTAGCAGCACTTTGATCTTCTACAGTAGCCTTCTAATCTTCTCGATCCCTTGTAGCAGCACTTCGATCCTTTCAATCTTTTTGTAGCAACGCTTCGATCCTTTCGATCCTTTTTAGTAGTCCTTCAATCCTTCCCGATCATTTTCAGTCGCACTTCGATCTACTTTATCCTTCATTTCTCTACTTCAATCTACTTGATCCTTTTCCACCATGCTACCTGTAGTACACATAATCTATTTGGAGGATGATCGGTCCTGATCACTTTAGGACATAAGTCCAAGGACGATGCACAACAAGATTTGAACCCGAAATCCGACAACATCCGACGTATCGTACAGATGTGTCACACAGTAACGATGAAAAGTACTGAGCCTTTTAAATTATTTTAGCATTGTCAAATTTCCAACACTAGGGTGTAGGATTTCCAACACTAGGGTGTAGGATCTCCGACACTAGGGCTATTCCAACACTAGGGCATAGGATTTTCGACACTCAGGCGTAGGATTTCCTACACTAAGGTGTAGGATTTCCAACACTAGGGCGTAGGATTTCCGACACTAGGGAAAAAAAAAAAAATATA
>LPNX010173078.1:28024-144771 GCA_001517045.1 Pseudotsuga menziesii
TTGCGTAGAGGAGGTTTGCCAGAGGTCATGCAGAGGAGGTTTGTCAGAGGTCACGCAGAGGAGGTCGTTGGAGGTGCTGTCAGAGGTCAAGTGTGTTTACGCAGAGGAGGGTTTGTAACGACCAGGGTTTGCAGAGGCAGAGGAGGTTTTGGTTTGAAACAATCATTCAGGTCCCTCTACAATGAACTCCCTCATCTGAATTGGTTTGAAACAATCATTCGGGTCCCTCTACAATCAACCATTTTAGTAGTGCATGTCATCTGCATTGACTTTGGGCCAGCTCCGCTTCAGCATTATGTTTTTTTAGTTGGGGTTTTTGAGATGTATCTCATAGCACTAGCACTACAGATAACAATACTATTGTGTTGTCGAATTCATAGCATTACAGTTAACAGGATTTCATGGGTAATTTGCAGCCTAAGCTTCTACATCATTTGAGTGCACAAATTGCCATATTGATAGTGATGACGTTGGTCTCACAGTGGATGGAGAGGTTTTTTCTTCTTGCAGCGAATGTGCATTTCCAATCTGCAGGACGTGCTATGAGTACAAGTGGAGTGAAGGTAACCAGGTTTTCCCTCAATGCAAAACGAGATTCAAACTCCATAAAGATAAGTGCTCTGGCTTATTTTGGGCAATGCCAGTTTACATAGCTTATATATGCTTAACTTTCTGCATAGTAGTATTTTTCTTGACACCCTACAAACTGCTTCCCTATTTTTTTTTAGTACATTTGTTGATCTGCAAGATATTTTAGTGGGTTTTTACTTATCAGGGCAGTCCTTTCAGACCTTTTATGGATGGCTTTCAAGTGGCATGCTATTAGAATGGCGGACATGGGACCTGCTCTGCAAAAACTGAGAGTTTGATGTATTTGGCATGGTTTAATCACGGGTTCACTATTCCTATTAGCTTCCCACATAACCAAAATGTACATGATATAATAGCAGTAACTCTCATAGCTTTAGTAGCTCTTGCTTACCTCCGCTTTTGGGATGAGATGGCTAAGCGAGATGTATTTGATTAGGTACTTTGCTGTAATCATTTCTCTTTTCTCACCAAATCAATGTCTTGTTTTTTTTCATTTTATTGTTTCTTTGTGTCTATGGAAAACTAACTTGTGACCCCTCGCTGAGACGTGACTTTCGAAGAACTGAGTAGACTGTGTTGAGTGAATTTTGAAGAACTTGACTATTCACTAAATTACTCGTTGTTTGCATATTGTACAGGAGTTTACTTGGAAAATAGATTGGCTGATACACTCACTTGGGGTTTCCAGAATGAGTAACTAGCATTACAACAACGTTCCTGGTAAGAAACCCGCCCTCATTTCCAAACCACATTTCTATTTTCCTTTAATTTAGACTTTGGTGGAAACATTATTTTTGTCTCCTCTAAGATTGAATCGACTTACGATTCCTTTTTTTTTACATTAACTCACCAATAAGGGCACATGTCCTCTCCAACCCTTATTGAATAAACAATTAGGAATTCCAATTTTATTTATAAAATACCCAGCGGAGATGTCGTGGAGGAAAGTATCCATATCATATGGGCTTGGAACCCCCATTTTGATTCCAAAACATTTTTTGCGAGACCAAATCCCAAGATTTGGGTATTTTTATGAAAAAATAGATTCCCTTGGGGTGTTTTTCTTTCCATGTGTATGGGTCTAATTTCATTTCTAGTAGCTTTTGAAATGTTGAAAGGAACTTAGAGAAGGAATAGTTGTAGGTGGCTATCTACTAATTGTTTGACAAAAGTCCTCAACCAAGTACTTGTCCACTAAGTGTTTGACAAAATGCCTAAACCAAAATTTCCATATCTCCCTCATTCGGATTTTGAGGCCGGAAAAAATATACAGGGTTCGACTCAAAGATTCAACCAAGAAATTTCCAAAAATCCTAGTAACCCTATTTTTTGGTCCATAATCCAACTAGCAAAGAGTGTTAATTAGGACCCTTCCATGTTGATTTTTTTTTTACTTTGAAAGAGACCCATTTGATATGGAGAAGTGAATATTAGTACTATACAATTCCTTTAGGTTTTCACCCATAAATTTTAAATAATGACCTTAGATTTTGATTTCATCTCCCTCAGAAAAACCTTTATTGTTTACCTTCTGGAGGCCAAATCTCGCTCAATTTTAGCTCGATTTTCACCAAACAAAAGGCAATGTGTTAATTATACTTGTAATTTATTTATAATGAACTTAGAAAATTTTAGTTTTAGATAATTTTTGAAAGGTAGATTAGACAGAACAAATTTCATGCCAAGAGGCATTTTGCCCATTTTGAACCTAGTTTGAGACCAATTTTTATAAATGATTGGGGGTACACTCGTAAGAACAACTTTCCCTCTGAGGCATAGATGAATGTACCTATGCAAGTGCCATGGCTTGACCCACCTTGGAATCCATTGATAGTAGTTTTGTGGCCTTTCAGCTCCATAGTTTGTACCATCCAATTGATGATTAGCCATCACAAGTGCCATGGAGGGAACATATCCCAAATCAAATGATGACATGGAACTCCAAAGTTTATCTTCACAGGATTTTGTCAAATCCATTTCTTTCTCTTGAATTGTAAATTTTTTAGCAAAATAATATTAATTTTTTCCTATAGGGAAAAAATATAGTTTTGAAGGAAGTTAAAAGTGATTTGACTTAGAAAAATGGCCACTTCTCCAAAAGTGATAAGTATCTTGTAAATCGTCAAGTCTCTTTTTGACCAAAGGGATTGCACGTAACCCTAACCTCTCAAATCTCTTTATATATGAGGAGGGTCCTTTTTAATAGTCAACATTTATTCAACAAGGAATATAAGCTCTGTTGGTATTTTTTTAGATTTTGTAGTGCTATACTCACTTATCCACATTCATCTATTGAGATTTTGTATATACTTGTTAAGGTTTGAGGGATAGTACTAGTAGTTTTTTATGTTGGTTAGCTATGTTGCTTTTGACTTTTAAGGACGGTTCTAAACCCCCCCCCCACCACAAAAAATGACTTTTAAGGGTGGTTCTAAACCCCCCTCATAGACACATATGGTTCTAGATGGAATTCGTCTTTTACCACAATCTCAGAGATCTGTGTTATAGAAGTTATGATATGAATTTTTTTAGAAAACCAATAGGGTTTATTGATCAAGTTACATCTGGCATATATTTAAATACATCATATGAGACTAGTATTGGGTTGAATGCGCTCATACTTCAAATATATGTCTTAGTGTTTTCTTGTTCTATAAGGTCTTTGGCTTGTTAAGCTCTTTAAGGCCTTCGGTTAATTAGGCCAAAAATGAGAGCTATCTAATGTAGATGGATAAGAATCCTCCTGTTTTTTGCATCCTCCTCCATCATCCAACCATTTTGGATGACTAAGCTTCTAAAATCACTAGTGACCACTTAGCTTTGTATATATCCTTCATGTTTTTTTAAATCTGATTACAGATCAAACCTACCCTCTTTATATTGATATCCACCATTGACTAGTTTCATATCTTCGCCTTCCTTAATCTTAACTTCTAACTTGTGAGCACTAGATATTTGGTTATGACCTTATCTCTAACTGTAGCATAGTTGTATCTTTGGCTCTTGCTTGGGACTCATTTTTTGCTCTTCCTACTTAGACTCTTTGGATTTATCTCAGGCTCTGATACTGCTGTTGGTTCAGGCATTGATACTCCTGTTGGTTTAGGCTCAGTCTTGGCCCTGGTTTCATCTCTATCCTTCCATCCTTATTATTATCTTGCTCTAGCTTCCTGACAGTTTTAACTTTTCTACTAAGTGGACAATTTACTACTGGGATATCTGGCCCAACCATTCCAAAACTATTATTGAATAGTTTCTTCTATTTTTGCTTTGAACCTCTTTTTCCAAATAATATATACTTGAAAAGAATAATTCAGACTTTACAATTTATTTTTTCCTTATGTTGGTACAAGAATCTACCTCATGAGAATTTTTATATTTTGACAACATGCATGTAAAGAAATATCTTAATTCTCGTTGTCGGAAGCTCATAATCCAACATCTTTTCACCAAAGCACTCATCTTTTCACCAAAGCACTGAGTTTTGTGTCAATCTAATCAATTTGTGATTATTTCAAACTTCTATCCTCACTAGTTTAAATTAATCTATCTGAATGGAAGATAACACAGCACCAGGGAGACCGCATATTTGTGCACATTGGCATTTACCTTGACAAAAAAAATAGAACATCAAATGTAGAAAAGTGGCTACCAAAATAAGTGATCAATATGTGGATCAGTTGAGAAGTATTACTTTGGCTGCTCTGTGGAAATATTAGATTCAAACCATAAACCTATCATCTCTACCTTCAAAAAATTTCATATCCCAAAGGTAATCTCCATATATGAATGTTCAGTTCAAGACAAAGGTGTTTGCAGCTGTTCAGAATTCCCAATATGTTTTAGGCCATCCACATAAAAATTTTGGCAATTGCTTACCAGATCTAGGTCCAAGCATAGCTAACAACATGTCTCTTGAACAGGCTTCCAAGTCTCATGAGTGGATCCATGGAACTCTAAAAACTAGTTACCAAAATTTTCTTTGAGGATATTTCTTATGGATTGGGTCACAGTACCTGAACTCATGAATGTTATAGAAGTGATAAATATCATCTGAGTGATGGTTGAGTCCAAAGTTCCCCTTTGCATTATAATCATTCTCTACAAAATCAAATATCAACTCATGAAGCTCTGCCATATTCTACTGGATATTCATTTTACAGTTCTCCATCAGTTCAAAGTTGTTCATCTAGTGGAAGCCTAGCATCACCACAAGTATCACAAAATTACCCTTCTAGTCTACATTATTTCCATTTACCACAGGAACCATGCAACCTAGATGGAAGTGGCTACAGTGGCACTAAGCAAGAAGAAGATTTGAAATATACGTTGAAGGAACTAGAGACAACATTACTGGTGTCTGAAAGTTATGATCCTGACAATTTTTGGATCCACTTATGAGGAACATAGGTTTCCAGAACACTCATAATGGAATTTTGAGGCCATGAATGACACAACTGATAATTATTTCCAAAGCTCCTTGTCTGTTTAACCCAAACCAGAGCAGGTAGAAGTTTCCTCAATGACACTGAATCATGTAGAAGTAGAAATAGTGAATGAGGTAGATCTGGGGATGGTTTGTTCTACTACCATAAATTCCTCAGAAGAAAAAAAGGAAGAATTGGAGTTTGATATCCCATATAGTGATGAAAAAATAATTTCTAATTGCATGCACAAAGGTTGTTGTGGATTCTGCTAATGACTCAGTTAGCATAAACAAATTGATTGTAGAATTGTGACAAGTCGTGGCAGTATGTGGTGAGCCAATGCAAAGGTTGGGTTCTTATATGGTAGAAGGTATTATAGCATGGTTGGTTTCATATGGAAGTATAATCTATAAATCATTGAAGTGCAAGGAACCTACAAGTCCAGAACTTCTTTCATATATGCAAGTTCTCTATGAAGTTTTCCCTTATTTTAAATTTGGGTATATGGCTGCAAATGGTGCCATTACGGAAGCATTCAAATTTGAAGATATATTGCACATAATTTAATTTCATATTGATCAAGGTAGCCAGTGGGTTACATTAATTCAAGTTCTTGCAGCTATACCACATGGTCCACTTCCAAACATATATTCTAGCAGGGTTTCCTTGTTGCTATGCTAATACAGTGTTATTAGTACAGTACTAAAAAACATATGCATTAGACAAGTTGAATAAACTTGACTAAATTAGATGTTTACAAAGAATGAAAAGAGTGTCCATGGGATCATAATAGTAGAACAAGATTCATGATAGAGGGCGGTTTCAACAAAGGAATAACTCTATTAAACAATATAAATTGTTATAAAGAGAAATTTTATAGTATTTGTCCCCAAACATTGGCAGAGAGGTTTGAAATATTCTTTATTTATCGTGTCCTATGTACTCCACCATATTTTTTTAGCTATATTGCCTCTTGCAGTTGGTGATGCAACCTCGTGTCTGCAAGCTATACTTTTCCTTTTAAAGTACTAAAGGACCCCTAACAAGTTAGAACTCTTTTTCTCCAAGTGTGGCTGTAAATGTGGGATGAATTACCACATAGCTTTGAATTTTACCTATTAGGCTATTTGTGGTTATTTTTAGATCTGATCGCATATCAATCTACGTTGGCATGATATACACATTCAAGCAACATAATTGGATTCTATAAGCAGTTCTGAAGTAATTTTCATTTGTTGTTGTTGTATTTAGATGGTTAAGTTTGTTGAGCATCTTATATAGCTAGATATTCCAACTCATGAATGCATTTTCCTATGAATCTCCTTTATTGTAGTTTTGAGCAGTAATAACATAAGTTGATTGTTGTGTTTGTGTAGTTCCAGTGTATGGTGATTTACTGTTAGTCATTCCCTTTTATTGTTTGTTTTGTTTCATACAATGCTAAGAATGTTTATACCTTCAGGTTTGTTTCCTTTTTTTTCTTGATTACATATTGTTTTTCCTTTTTATTCATGGTTTTTGTTGTTGTTGTTGTCATTGAATTCACCTTCAGTTTTGTTTCATTCTTCTAGTTTTTTCTTGATTACAAATTGTGTTCTTTATTTTATTAATGATTTCTTTTGTTGCTCATTAAATTCATTAATGATTGCAGACAGAGAAAATATATTATTACAATTCAGCCACAAGAGCGGAGACTTGGAGAGAGAGAGAGAGAGAGAGAGAGAGAGAGAGAGAGAGTCTGTGTGTGTGTATTATGATAACAACAAGAATAAATAAACTATAACCATAAAATAAATATAATACTAACCTCTAAAACAAATATAATAGTTGAGGAGAATGAATGGAAAGTCTTTAACAAAACAAAAATGAAAATGTCATGGCTAGCTAAACTCCTTGGATAATTAAGGTCATCTTCAGAAATATGTTTTCCCAATAGAGACACACAGTCACCCTAGAAGATAAGACACTTCACGACCAGCAATAGAGAGGACAGTCAAATCCAACAGGTAAGACACTTCACAGCCATCAGAGAAGAAGATACAATCACGCCCAGCAGGTAAGACACTAAACAGTCACAGTTCAGAAGCAGAGAGGATAAACAAACCACAACCCAGCAGTTTACATCTCATTCATGAGTTTTCCTTTTTTGACTTTGGGAACTATGTATAGTTTTACCTATATACAACAAGTAGGATTGACCTACTTCCACATAAGTTGGAACCTAACCAACAAGGAATATGTATCAACAAATCCCACCACATTGGACAGCTCCAAATGGTTGGCATCTCTTAATAGCTCTTCAGCAAAATCCCCTGACCATATGATGTTGTGAATATCTTCTATCATTGCCCCTCAGCCTTGTTTCTATTTTTTTGGTGTATCCTGATATTGTTGATGTCTTTGATAAAATTACATGGTTGGATTGCTTATGTGACTTCCTGCTTGTACCCTCAAGAATATGTAAAGCCCAACAACTTTCAATTGTATGGCAGTTGTTTGGAGGCTATGATTTCCTTGTACTCATGCTTCATTAATGGTGATGTTGGTGTATGGGTTCTGATTAATAAGAATCCCTTCAATTTTCCTAATCATTGTTATATTCTTTCAGTGATGATCTTTTACTTCCTTAGATTTGAATCTAATCATTTTATTATTTATATTCTTTAGTAATAAAATAATAATGGCCACAATCCCATTCTCTTGTGAGAAGAAATAAATTCAGCCACAAACTAGAAAAATTTGCCACAAGTCAGCAGGTGATCCCACAAATATCAGCCCGATTTAGTCTTTGATGCCACAGTAATGCACAAAGCCATCACATAAGAAAGGGACAAGAATCTAAATATAATTTCCAAAAGCACAAAATAATATTTAAAAATTATGAAAGATACATTGACGATAGAAAGGTATTCAAGGAGACTCCTTAAATAGTTCCCAAAAAACAAATTCATGTTTAAGGGACACAACCCTTATGTCCTAATAATTTTTGTAACTAATAATCTAATTTATGTTCATTATGAAGGAGCTCTTGTTCAAGATCCTAGTACAGAACCCACCAAGCCATCAAACAAATTAGCAGGAGGTCCCAAGGCCAAACTCACTTTGCACAGGGTACTACTCTATAGGTCCACTTGAACAACCATTATTCCATTTGGATATTCTTCCCCTCATATTTGGATTTTAGGAGTAATGGACATCATCAATCTACGGATCCCCATAGGGTTTCACAACCAAACCCCCTCAATCTCAGATATTTTCTAGATGACATAATCAAGCAATGCATTGCCCCCCTTAGGATGATTGACTACTCAAATCCGAAGTCATCCTCTTCCTCTCTATCTCTTCTCATTCTTCTTCTAGAACCAACATGCCTTGACATCTGCATTTGCATTTGGTTTTGGAATTATTTTTGCAGTACTTCTTGTGTTTCTATTGGCTAATTAATTAACTCTTTCTCTACTTTTAATAGAGCAGAGATAGGAGTTGCTTTCACACTCCCATTTTGTAATCACATTAGTTGTGCTTTTGATCCCTATTGGCCAACTTTGTGGTCACTTCTACATTAGTATAAGCATAAATAACAATAAAAAAATAGGGAGCTCCAAATCAAGAATGCAAAGGCACGATGATAGGTACAATTTTCATTAAAAAATATAAAGTGGGAGAAAACAAGAATACATAACTAAAATAGACATAAAAAAAGCATTTAAAAATTGATTTCCATTGTAATGATACAAGACATTCATAATTTGTGGGAGAAAATTTTAGGATGAATCTCAAAATTTGGTTCTTGAATATTGTTGTTTACTGATAGCAATAGATGCAAATATATTTTAATTTGAATTATTACATGGCTGACAACTAACACTTCAAGATATATAAAAAAACATACACAGCTGTAAGAGGAGTTTGATTATCTACACTTAATCATTAGCAACTTTTTGAAATCAAAAGTGTATGCAAAGCATTCCTATGATGGATTTCATGAAGCAGTAAGAATTGAAGCAAGATATCAATACATGTTAAGAATTGGGTTAATTTTTGGAACAAGAATGTTAGGTAAACTCACCTCCAAAGCATCCACCAACCAAAGAGACAAAAAGTAAACTTTCATTAGCCAATCTTGTCTTCGCCTAAAAAGATAAATATATTCCTTTACAATCTTTTTCCATATTTATAGGTTAATTAGCAAGACAAAATAGATACAATTCCAAAAATAAATAGTGTGTGTGATAACTACCTGTCCAAGACCAAATCTACCAAATCCACTTTTGAAAAGCTGCCCCACTGTAGAGGAATGATACTCTAACCCAGGATATCACATTTTGCAAAGGCTATTGATAAAAAAATTGAAATTAATCCCCATGTTTGTATAGAAGTCATATTCAAAATTTTATCTAAAGTTGATTGCTTGCCCCTACTAAATTATCTACTTAACTGATCTCATGTGATAAATCTCTTGCAATCTTTTCCTCCTGGATCAGTTGTACGTTGGAATAAAGATATGATGAGAAGATTATGAATTATATTATTAGCACCTTTGTTAAATAGATTCCATCTGTGTTGAATCCTCTTTCAAATGAAGAGACCTACATATATTTGGTCCTGATGATGTATTAAGACTAACACATCCACCAAAATATATCAAAAGACAATGATATCTATAGCATATCTCAAAGTAAACTTGCCACTGAATACAATTTTATTATTATTAATATACAGTATCCCGTCAGTTATCCGACGTTCAATGCCTAGAAGTTGTTGTCAGATTTCATGTCAATTCGACGAAATTGCTGTGGCTCCAACGGTATATTGGCATAGGAAATCCAATAACATTGCTGTCGGAAATCCGATGGCCTTGCCGTAGGAAATCTGATGGCATTTCCATAGGAAATTCGACGGCTTGGTCATAGGAAATCCAACGGCCATGGCTTGGCTGTCGACTATCCGACGTTACGCCACCGATGACAAAAAAAATTGAGGGTTTTGAATACCCGACATGTTAGTGTCGAATTTCAAACATGGGAGCCGTTGGATTTTGGCCTCAAATTCTGTTGTGATGCAATCCACCATCAGCATGATCCATGAAATAGATCAGCTAAATCGTCTACAACTAAATGTAGATCTTGATTGCACCCAGTGCTGACCCTATCGTTCGTGAGGACTCATCATAGACCATCCATACCACATAGGTTAGGACCACTCACAAGTGAGTGTTATACTACGATATCTACACTCACGTGTAGGTATACTCTACCATGTAAGAGTATTATCTGCAGAGCAGATCTCGACCGCATTCAAAATGTCGTCCCAACGTAGAAAATCCATACCACATAGGTTAGGACCACTCCCAAGTGAGTGTTATACTATGACGTCCGTGAGGACTCATCATAGAGAATCCATACCACATAGGTTAGGACCACTCCCAAGCAAGTGTTATTCTATGGTATCTACATATGAATGTAGGCATACTCTCCATAAAAGAGTATCGTCTGCATAGCAGATCTTGAGTGCATACAAAATTTCAGTCCTATCGTCCATGAGGACTCATCGTAGAGCATCCAGACTACTGAGGTTAGGACCAATCTTGAGCGAGTGTTTAATATATGGTATTCACAACTGAATGTGCATATTCTCCATGCGAGAGTAACATCTTGTAGGGTCATCCTTTAACTAGTAAGGACCACTCTCATGCACAAAGTGTTATACCTGCTATCCTCAAGAGAGGATACTATCATCCACGAATAAATGTTAGACCATCATTACTATCATCCATCATCGATGTCAGTTTCATCATTACTCCCCCTTTCCTGGGAAGTTTCATATTATCAACCTACTCCCCCTTTGTACGAGGAGGGTTCATGTCTTCGACCTGATTCTTCCTTTTCGAAGAGGGTCCAACAATTGTAGTCCCATCACTCTTCCTCCTTGCGAGGAAGGTCCTTTCGAACTACACCAATCTTGTCGCAGAAATATTTGAAATTTGTTCGAGACAAAGGCTTGGTCAGTATATCAGTAACTTGCTCATCGGTACCCACATATTGGAGCTTGATGGCTCCCTTTTGTACCATATCCATTATATAGAAATATGAGACTTCTATATGCTTCAATTTGTCATGGAACACCAGATTTTCTATCATCTTTATACAGCTCTGGTTGCCATAGAAAATTACTGTGGTTTCCACCTCCATGTCAAATATTCTTGACATCATATTTTGAAGCCATATCACTTCACAATAAGTGGAGAAAGTTGCGATGTATTCCGCTTTAGCCTTACTAAGAGAAACATTGGATTGTTTCTTACTAAACCAAGATATCATAGCGGATCCCAGACAATAACATCCACCAGAGGTGCTCTTTCTTTCGATGGAACTTACTTCCCAATCTGAATCTGTATACCCATACAAATTGTAGTCATGATATCTGCCATAGTACAGTCCCAAATCAATCGTAGCTTTTAGGTACCTCATCACATGCTTTGCAGCTATCAAGTGAACCCGTCTAGGTTTAACTAGATACTGACTCAAGGTGTTCACATCAAAGCATATATCTAGCATTGTGTTCGTCAGATACATTAATGACCCAATAATCTGTCTATAGTGAGTCATGTCCACTAGCTTGAATGTCTCATCGGACAACAACTTTAAGTTGGTGTCCATGGGTGTGGCCATGGTTTTACAATCCAACATATCACATCTTTTCAATATTTCTACTGCATACTTTCCCTAGTTCAGAAAGATTCCTTCTGGGCTCTGCCACACTTCCATCCCTAGGAAATAATGCATCAATCCAAGATCTTTCATCTCAAATTCTTCAACTAGATTCTTCTTGCAATTCTTGATATGCTTCTCATTTCCAGTCAGAAATAGATCATCCACATACAACAATAGTATGACTGGTTCACCATCCATAATCTTCATATAAATATTAGGATCATATTTACTCTTGGTAAAGCCCATGCTTGTCAAGAAGCTATCTATTCTACCATACCAAGCTCTAGGAGCTTGCTTTAGTCCATACAGAGCCTTTTTCAAATTTCATACATGAGTTTCTCTGTCTTCGACTTCAAATCCTTGTGTCTGTTCGATGTAAACTTCTTCCTCAATCACACCATTAAGGAAGGTTGTCTTTACATCCATTTGCTGTAAGTCCCATTTCATCATGGAAGCAAGTTCCATGATAGTTTTGATGGAAGTATACCTTGCTACTAGAGAAAATGTCTCTTCATAATCGATCCTCTCTTTCCGAGAGAATCCTCTAGCCACAAATATTGCTTTGTACTTTTCAATACTTCCATCCGCAACATGTTTTATCTTGTAGATCCATTTTGAAGATACCACACTATTGTTTTATGGTTTGGGAACAATATCCCAAACATCATTCTTCATGATTGATTGGTATTCTTTCGTCATTGCTTCAACCCATTCTTTCTTCTATGCAGCTTCTTCATAGCTGGTGGGTTCTTGGTCTAAAAGATCACACATCAAAGCTACATAAATAGAATATGGCTTTGATATTTTGTTGGTTCTTATGGAGCCTTCTGGTGCTCCATATATTTTTGCTTCTTGTATGATTTCTCTTACCCAAGCCGGTTTTCTCTTTTGAGAGATATCCATAGTAGGGGGCTCCTGAGGCTCTAGCATGTCATGATCTTCTTATGCTACTATTTTAGGAGTTGGTTCAGATTTTGTCCTTCTGGGAGGTACATCTTCTTTATGTACATCTTCAAGATGACACCTTCTATATTTCTTAAGAGTTGCCTCTTCATTGAAGGTTACATCCCTACTAATCTTGATATGATGGAATCCTGAGATGTATATCCTGAAGGCTTTATAGACTTTACAATATCCTACAAATATTCCCTTCTTACTAGAAGGATCCAATTTGGTTCTCTTCTCTTTCGGAATATGTACATATACTGGAAAACCAAATATCTTGAGATGGCTTACTTCAGGTTTCTTTCCGGTATACATTTCTTCAGGAGTCTTGAATTCAGGAGCACTGTGAGATAATCTATTTTGCACATATATGGTTGTTCTTGTATCTTCAACCCATAGGAGCATGGGCAGGTCTTGGTCATGGATCATGGTCTTCACTGCTTCCATGATAGTTCTATTCTTTCTTTCTATGACATCATTTTGTTGGGGATTATAGGGAGTGTTTAGTTACCTCTTTATTCCTTCCTCCTTACATAATGCTTCAAATTCCTTTGAAGTGTATTCTTCACCATTATCTGATCTCAGTGTCTTGATTCTCTTTTATGACTGGTTCTCTATCAAGGCTTTGAATTCCTTGAATTTCCCAAACACTTCATTCTTGTTCTTCAAAAAGTGTATCCAAGTCTTTCTTGAATAATCATCAATAAATGTGACATAGTACTCATATCCAGTCAAGGATATGAAGGGCATAGGAACACATACATCAGAATGGATTAGTTCCAACATACCTTTAGTCTTTATGTCACTTTTCGGAAAGGGATTCTTGATGTTCTTTCCCTGTGCACATCCCTTGTAGGTTCCCTCATGTTCGACCTTCAGATCTGGTAACCCTGTTACCACCTTGCTCACATAAGGCAATGCTTTGTAGTTGATGTGAGCAAGTTTCCTATTCCACAGTTCACTTGAGATGGTAGTCTCATGGACAAGGGCTGTCTCAGGATGTCCTTTAAGCTTATACAATCCTCCTTTTTCTTCTCCAATGACTACAACATCTTCAAGTCTCTTTCCTTTGGACCACATAAGTACTTGTCCATCTATAAAATCAACTCTATATCTTTTCTTATCTATATCTGAGATAGAGAGTAGGTTCTTTTTCAAACCTGGTACATAAAGTACTTCCTTCATTTTTATGGAGGTCCCAGAGTCAAGCTTGTAGCTTGATTCTCTAATACCTTTGATGGGATATTGATAGTCATCTCCCAATGATACCTTCTGGGGAGAGTTCTTCTCTTCAATATTTGACAGAGTTGTCTTATTTCCTGTCATGTGCTTAGAGGCACCACTATCAATCATCCATGTATCTTCTCCAGGTGTTACAGACCTAGAGAATGCAGAGAATAACAAATATTCTTCTACATCTTCACCTCTAGTTTTCTTTCTAGGTCTTTCTTCATTCTCATCTTTAGCTAGATGAGCATGATGCCTTTTTTTGTTGTTGCTATTTGATGATGGACATTCTCACGCAAGCAATGTCATATCTTATGACAATTGTAGCATTGATACTTTGAGTAATCCTTCTTCTTCTTCTTCTGGAATTTCTTCTTTGAAGGCTTATGATTACTCTTCTTGAAGTTTGATTGATTTCTTTCTTTCGTATGGGTAGCTAGAGCCTGATCATCTTCTCTGAGAAGGGCTTCTCTATTGGCTACTCTAGCTTCTTCTTGTATGCAATCTTCCCACATTATGTCAAAATTCATACTTTCTTTTCTTGCACATAGAGTTTGGATGAATGAGTCCCAAGGTCTAGTGAGGCCATTGAGAGCAGTCATAACCAATTCATCCTCNGATATGGGAGATCCTTGTGAAGTAATCTTGAATAGGTTCTCCTTTGCTCATCTTAGTGCCCTTCAATTGATTTCTCAGATTCATCTTTATGTTGATGTTCTTTCCTTAATACATTCTGGAAAGTACATCATACATTTGCTTAGGTGTCTTCTTGGATGACACTTGAGGGATTAAGTAATCCTTGATGGAATCAACAATGATCCTCATTTCCTTGATAAGGTCTTGTTCATGCTTCTCCTAAGCTTCAACTTCTGCTACTTCATTCTTGATGTACTTATCAAGACCATTCTCTTTCAGGATGAGGCCAATCCTATACTTCCAAGCTAGGAAGTTTTCTAGGCCTTCCAATTTGTCCTCAAGCTTAGTGCTTGGGGCCATGTTGACCAGTGAGTCACTCAAAATTGAAATTGATCAAAACAGGAGATTGAACTTACCAGTAGATGATCTTGGAGGAGTCGAGTTGGTTGATCCAACTGCTTTATGGAGATCCCTAATCTTCAGTCTTCAAATCCTACTTGCAAGGTTGCAACACTGCATATTTTTTGGTTCTATTTCACTATAATTTTTCTGGTTCACTGCCAAACGAGGGTTTGGATTTTTCAGAGATATATCCACCCAAAAAATTCAATCTAGGGCATAATAGATGTGCTCTTGGAGGGCACAAATTTCTATGCAAGCATATCTTCAAAACTCCAACTTTTGTATAAACCCTAATTTCTTCCGGAGAGGGAGGAGAGAGAATTTTCACCTTGTGAAAGATGCTCTAATTAGGTTAGATTTGATACCATGTTAAGTTTTCATATGCTAGACTAGATTCAATAGTATTCAATTCAAAATCACAGCAACATATCAAGAATCACTGATAGAAACACAATCACAAGATAGACACAACATTTATCCTGGGAAACCCTCAAAGGGAAGAAAACCCAGCAAAAACTTCCTCTGTATAAGATGTATAAAAGACAACCCCAAAAATAGGTGTTCTCCTCCTTCTATCCTGTATCTCTCTCTCTCCTATGTGCTACACAAGTGAGTGAGTCTGTTTTCAAATAAGAACCAAAGATCCTCTATTTATACACGTGTCAACTTGACTTTTGCACTGAAAAGTCGGCTCCTCTATCTATAGTCGATCCATCATCATCCTTCCTCAATGTTAAACGTGTTATTACTGGTGTTGGGGTTGTTTTGCAATTAGCCATATTAATTTTTTTTTAAATTGCACTTTCATACTTTGATTGTGATATAAAAATACAAATTTCAGACTGTTGGACTTCAATGCCCAGAAAAACTTTATAGGCCTCAAATCATTCATTTCAAATTCACTTTCCATAACTATTCTAAAATCCTTTATGCCAAAATCCCCAATAAGTATTAAATCATCTACATACAGGCAGACAATTAACATGTTACCTTGCTCATTAAATTTGGTGTACAATGTCGGTTCACTTTCACTCTTGTGAAATCGATTTTCGGTGAGATAGGAATCAATGTGACTATACCAAGCTCTCGAGGCTTGCTTCAAACCATAGGGTTCATTTTTCAGCATGTATACTTTATTCTCTTATCCTAGAACTTCATAGCCTTGTGGGTGTTCCACACATACTTCCTCCTCCAAATAGCCATTCAAGAATGTCGATTTAACATCCATTTGATAAACATGCCATTTGTTTTGAGCCGCAATGGCCAAAACAGTTCTGACTATATCCATGCATGCGACCGGTGCGAAGGTTTTATTGAAGACTATGTCGGGTTGCTGTGTGAACCCTCTTGCAACCATTCTTTCCTTATGCTTTTGCACATTCCCATTAACATCTTGCTTAGTCTTGTAAATCCATTTGACACTAAGTACATCCTTATCTTTTGGTACACCTACCAACTCCCATGTTTGGTTCTTCTCAATGCATTATATTTCTTCATCCATGGCTTGTGTCGATACTTCTTCTTCGACAACTTCCTAAAATTTTAGTGGATCATCTATTTGAGAAAATAATGAAAAGAGAGAGAATGAATTTGGTGTATCGACTTCATATATTTCATGCAAACTTCTTGTCTTCACTGAATCTGTTGATGTCGACCTTGACAAATTGCTTGATGGAGTCTGTTGTCCTCTTGGTGCGCTTGTTAGCGTAGCTTGAGCTGCAACTTGTGTCGAAGTTCCTTATGTTCAACCATGTCGCGGTGTAATGGGAGTCGAAGGTGCTGCGACCGGTTGACTTACATGTGGTATTTGAACCACTTCCTCTGACATGTCATCATACTCGACATTCGACACAATCTTGACATTCTTCTCGATGGTTCCATCCCATGATTCATTCTCGACAAATTGAACATCGTGACTGATGATTACCTTCCCTACGATAGGGTCATACAACTTGTATGCTTTTGTGTCTTCAGAGTAACAAAAAAAAATACATTTATGTCCCTTCTTGTCTAGTTTCTTTCTCAGCTCATCTGGCACATGAGCATATGCGACACAACCAAAAAATTTTAAATGAGAAACACTATGATTAATACATTTCCATGCTTCTTGAGGAACCTTGTTCTTCATGCTCTTTGTCGGACATCGGTTCATAATATATACAATAGTTGTGACTGCTATATATATTATATTCATTTGGCAAATGCTTGTCTACCATCATGTTACGCACCATCTCCATAATGGTTTTGTTATTTCTCTTTGCGACATCGTTCTACTGAGGTGTATACAACACAGTGAATTACTTGTGTAGGCCATGGGTCTTTCAAAAATGTAAGAAGTCATTCAAGACATATTCACCGCCTCTGTTCATCCTTAGGATTTTGATCCTGTATCCACTCTGGTTCTCCACAATTGCCTTGAACTGCTGAAAACAACTAAATGCATCAAGTTTATGTTTTAGAAAAAATACCCATGTTTTTCTTGTGAAGTCATCAATAGAAGTAAGAAAATAATTGTAGTCTCCTATGGATGATGTCTGCATTGGGCCAAAAATGTCAAAGTGCACGGTCTCAAGTGGTGTGTGTGCTCTGTGTGACTTTTCAACTGGAAAAGTTTCTCTATGTTACTTGCCAAAAATGAGTCTTCACAAACTCTCTCTGGTTTTTCGATCAATGGAAATCCTTTCACCGTATTCTTTGTGTGTAGTAGATTTAGCGCATCAAAATTCAGATGTCCAAATCTGAAATGCCACAACAAGGAATCATCCTGAACTTCTATTTGAAATACTGCTTGAATTTCAGCGCTGCCATTTTCTTTCTTGTCACTATGCATGTCTGCTTCTTTGCTTTCTTCCTTGAATGCATCTCTTGTATTTGTCTTTCGTTTTATGTTTGGAACTATCCTTAATGGAAACAAGCGATTGCTTGTCATTGACAATTTTCCTATAAACTAGTTTCTTTGACGTATGTCTTTAACCACATAATGATTGTCCTCCATGTAGAATCTGTAACATTTCTGTATCAGTTGTCCAATACTCAACAAATTGTGTTTCAGACCTTCGACATGATAGACATCAGGGATAATCTTACGCTCCTCTTGTTTGGTTAGAATACTAACAATACCTTTTCCCAAAATAGTGACTTAGACATTATTTCCAAGTGCGACATCAGTTTGAATTGAATTATCTAGACTGGAAAACAATTTTAAATTACCAGTCATATGATTGCTGCAACTTGAACCTAAATACCATATGTCGCATGGACTTTCTTGGACGGTATTGCATTCAATTGGGGATGCACATGCCATCAACATTGCGCTCGACGAAGTGCTGGTGTTCGTCGACCGGTTTTGGCTTTTCCTTCCTTGGTTATACTACTTCTTCCTACATTCATATGCATAATGACCAAATTTCTTGCAATAATTACATTGAATTTTTTATTTATCAAACTTGTGACCACTTGTTCGACTTAGGTTCTGATTCTATCCTCTACCAATGACATTTTTGGGACTGCTGCTGTGTCCTTCTCTAGAGAAGTTTCTTCCTCTGCCTCTAGAATTGTTTCTGCCCCTACCTCTTCCATGGCTTAAGGATGACTGTGTTGCGAATGCACCTTTTAACGATGTATTTGATCTATTGATTCTGTGTTCATGATTTATGAGTGAATCTTGCAACTCATCAATGGTAAGCACTGCCATGTCTTTATTTTCTTCCAATGTCACAACTAGGGATTCGAATTTCGGGGGAATACTTCTAAGAAATTTTTTAACAACTCTTATGTCTTCTATATTTTCTCCATGAGATTTCAGTTGATTTATCAAACCAACAACTCTAGTGTAGAATGAGTCTACTGACTCTGTATCTTTCATTGGCAGAGATTCAAAATCTCTTCTAAGAATCTGCAACTTAGAAGTTTCTACCTTGTGCAAGCCTTGATAGGCGGTTTCCAATGTGTCCCATGCCTGCTTAGCGGCATTTGCTGCTACTACTCTTGGGAGTATGCTTTCATGCATGACTTGATGTATGTAGAACATAGCATTTCTATCTTTCTTCCTAAGTTCCCTCATGTCATCTTTCTCAACTTGTGTGAGAGTGTTGTATTCCGTCTAATCTCTTGGTTCTATATAACCATTCTGGACTATCTCCCAAACATCTTTACCTCTAAACAAAGCCTTCATTTTTAGAGACCAATACTCATAATTATTTCCTGTAAAAATTGGAGTTCGTAAATTCATGTGTGTACTAGAAGTAGAAGCCATATTTAATTTATAATTTTCCTTAGAAAAATATTTTTTCCCTTTTAAGACAAGGATTTTTTCCTAAACTAGTTGTGATACCATGAAAAACCAAGGCGGAGACTTGGAAACTTGAGTGCCACTTACTTCTCTCCGGGGTGGACTTTTACATGGAGACACTTTTGGTTGCAACCAACTCTCACTTGGACGTGACCACTTTTAGTCAAACTTACTAAAAATATATTTCTTAGTCTTAAGACTTATAATATGAAAACATTTTTCACAGAGCCCTTAAGTTGGGATAAAGTGTCATTGTGACATACTTACAATATCATATAACCATATATCAAGGAAGACTTCTCTGGAGCTCCTCTTTGAAGATAAAAACCCAAACTTTTACAAGGTGAAAAACTTTATGGATTCTAGACTGTAAATGTAAACAACATTCACTGAAGTAAATATGGAGAAGATGTAAACAACATTCATTCAACCATAAACTATGAACTTATATATATATATATATTGACCAGATACCAAAGAACTATTGTAGCAAATGCAAACTTGGAAATTTACAAGGATGTTTCACTTTTTCCAAAGCTTGGACTCCTCTCAATACATTCCAAAAAGCAAAAGCTTGAACTTCCAACTCTATATAGAGTTTTCCCTTCTTCTTCTCCACATACTTCTTTTCTTCTCTATGTGTCTATCTATTTACAATCTTCTTCTTCTTTATATAGATGAACTAAAATTACTTCTCTTTAAAGCTACTAACTTAACATTAAAAAATGTAATAATTATCTACTTAAAAACTTATCTTGATCGAAAATTTAATTCCACTACTTTATATATATATAAGAGAGATGAACACTTCATTTCTGACCTGCTACAGACTCACACAGTACTCTGATATACGAAATAATCCAGTCTCATGAAAATGGATATTAAGATGTATTAAAACTACGTAGAACTCTGGAGTATCGAAACCTTCAGGTAAATGGCAACTAAATCACCATATACAGCTGTTATTACATATGGACAGCTCATATTTGCTGTTATTACATACGGACAACTCTTATCAAATATGGATGAATGTTTAGTTACGATGCATTATTTTATATCTACAGATAAATGTCAGAAACAGATTTATAGGCAATGAGATGAAACAAATCCGCTTCCTCGGGAATCGAAATTAACGCCATCTGAGAAGTCTGCTCCTGCCTTCAGATAAAACGATACCATAATCTATGAATGAGAGTTACATACTAATAATAGAGCATGTATATCTTGCATAATAAAGCATATTAATATGGTTTGCACCTACAAAATCAAATATCAAATAAGGTGCGACCATAAGGTGGAAAATCCACTCGCGCCATTGACTTGTTGGTTCATGTATATACAGCCAAACCACCAAATATCAACCGAACAGTATTTACACGAACCGAGGAATAAACATTTAAATTTTACAAAACAAAAATCTTTAAAATGAGAAAAATGTATTATAAAGTTTGTGATAATAAAATGTATCATCCTGGAAACTCCTAAAAATACATAGCTAATTGCAAAGTATTAAATGCTGCTGCAGCAGCTTTGTAAATCATTGGATCTTAACCAACCATTTGAGATTTAATGGCTTATATTGCTGCTGCAGCAGCATTTAATACCTTACCGCATGCTAAGTATTTTTCACCGTGAAAACTATTCAATCTGATTTGGTGAAGTTGTTGAACACAATAAATGACCATTATTTCGATTAATTTCGCAAATATCGCCCAACCAGTTGTACGAAAACAATTAAATGTTCGAGTCAAAGAGCCACCAGCCACCAATAAACTACGTGACGTTTCAACGTGGCATGCATTTTATCTTCATAGAAGTAAAGTCGGTGAAGTCTTGTCCACTCCCTACTTTGCCAAGCTCAATATGTAGAGTATAAAGATAGTTTTAAAGAATTTATATATTAAAAGTTCAGGATAATTTTACAGTTTTTATAAGAAAGTTAAATATTTTATAAAAGTTAAAAAATATAATTTAATTTTTTTAATAAAAAAATTACATTATGAATATAGTATTTTTATTTTTATTTTTATTATTATCAATGTAATCATTTTAATTTTTTTTATTAAAAGTCAAACTTTGAATAAATGAAACTATTTTTTTTTTAAATAAAATTAACATTTTCAAATATTGTGATTACAATTAATTATGCAATGTTAACATTTAATATATACAATTTTATCAATCTAAAACTAGAAGGCACTCATTATTTCATAGTTTTTTTTGGCATTCACAATGCTGTATGTAGATGAAGTTGTATCTTGTGTTTATTGTAAAATTAATTAAATCCTATTATGATTAATTTCCTATATACTAACACATGGAATAACTTTTGCATTGGAGAACAATTCTTTAAATTATAATTCCCTAGACTACTTACAACCAACAATAAGACATTGGGGAACAACCATGTGTCACCAGATGAACCATCTAGCTGCCGACCACCTTTTTGTCTTACTCATCCTTTTCTTGTCTCATCCACCAACCGAATTAATTCCCCATGAGATTGGTTGGGGCAGTTATTTCCTTGAGGGACATATGTATGGACAGTCGTTAGTGATTGGCAAGACTGTCAGTCCTTTGACCACACACATGCCCAGAGAGGCAGATCGCATTCAGTTCCTCACGGGGACTGGAATAACCTCATTCCACTCTCACGCAGCTGTTTTGTTTTTCCTCACGTAGGAGAAAGCTTGGCCTTAGGCAGAAATTGGCGTTCTGCATCTTCCCTTTCACGATTTGTGTATGTGTGGTGATTTTCCTTCACGTTGGGGCCGTTTTCATCATTCTACGTAGGCTGGGAAAATCGTTGTTGTTTTCTCCACGAATTTTGGGTGCTGTGAGTCATTTTGGCCACGTTAGGGCCATAAAGGACTCTGGAATTTGAGTTGCTCAGTCTGAGCCGTTTTAACCAATTGCCATACCCGATTTGGCTTCTGTGGTGTGTTTCCCTTCAAATTCCAGAGCTGTGAATTGCTGTGTATTCTGTGGTTGTTGGTCTTTGGATTGTTTGGGAGTGGAAATGGATCCTGAGTGTGCTTGATAAACCTAGTCTGTGCAGGAGCCTCACATATAGAGCTAGAAGGATGGCTTTCTTCTCTACACCCCGTGAATATCACTGGAAGGGAAGTCATGGCCTGAGGGATTGTGCAACAGAGAAGGGGATGATTCCTTGTGTTGGGTGTGTGTGGATGTCTTAGAAGTCAGGATAGCTCTGGTGCAGGTGTGTTTAGCTCTTCAGTGAGCCCACTAGCTTAGCAACCAGTGTTTCTAGCTCTTGATAGCCTGATAAACCCAACTCTGTTGGCTTGGCTAGGTATTGTTGTGTGTCCTTGGCTACGTGTGAGCCTGCTAGTTTCCCCCTACTCCTTGTGGAAGCATGCCCAGCTCGGGGGTGGCATTGTTGCTGAGATATTGATGAGCACACTGGCCTATGGTTGGGTGGAACGTTGTAGTGATGTAGCTGGTTGCGGGACAAGCTTTTCTGAAGATAAGTATTCTTGTGCTTAAGTCCTTGCTACTATGTTTGTTTTATAAATCAATATGAACAAGTTAAATGCTTAAATGTGTGAATGATATGTAAATGCGTCCACTGTGTATTGAATGCTTATGCAACTGTGTATGTTTATTTCCAATGCATTTTTATATCATGTTTATGAGGCTAGTTTTCCCAGATTAGATAGCTAGTAGCTATGTTCGTCATGTCCTCGCCACCGAATAGAGGGGTGGGGACGTGACAATTGTTAGTAATAATGGTACACATACATATTACATATAGGTGCCTCATTTCTCTAGCATTTAACTATAATCAAGACCCTCACTCTTATTGGTCTCATCTTGGCCAAACTCAAGACTTTTTCAGGGAAACCAATGGCCCTTGGTCCACACACTAATATGCCTTCACAATATCTAGTTGGGAAACATGGTCCTCGATTTTGTTACCTCAACTGACTTAGTAACTCAATCTTCTTTGGGTGCATGTTATTTGACGATGGTTACTTGTCTCTTTGTATTCATTATCTCTTCATCTTATTTCACAAATGTAATATATATATATATATATATTTCTCCTACATGATATGGCTGATGGACATGAGCATGTTATGCCTGCAGATAAGGAACTAGAGTCATGCCAACCATTTTGGAATAATTAAGATAGATGGAGGTAGAAATAGGTGCACGAGAAGCTATGGAGGGAGATAGTGAAATCTAATGGACTTGCTCTCTAGTTTTGAGAAGTAATATGGATCATATTATATTCTATTTCACATATAAAACCATTTCTAATATAAACCTAAGAACATGAGCATAAGTCTAAAGGACAATAAAAAAAGAAGCATACATTCTAGCAATGAATAAACATGTTAGCAAATCATAAGAAAGAGATACACTATAGTTTTAACTGAAGTAGCATAGTTTCTTTGCCACTAAAATGAAAATCCATATGATATACTAAAAAAAATCTACATCATAGAAAGGGAATGTTACTAGATAATATACACTATGTTTTATGTTTACAGATTACAATATTAACATTCCTTAATTTCAACGGTGGAAAGTTTAACACGATGTCTCTGCAACACAACATATGTTTTCTATTGTCTCACCTACAAAATACAATAAAAAAGTCAGAAATAGTCTCTCTATAAAGAAGTTTTTACATGTTAATTGTAATATCTTGGATTTGACCACTAGAATATAATATGTAACAAATCAGGTATTTGTGAGATTTGAAACCAGTGGATCTAGAAGCTAAATTGAGAAGTATTATAGCTAGAAACCCATAGAAGAGAAAAAAAATCATGTAAAGATCCAATTCATGTAATCTTTATTATTCAATTGAATTCTCATATAGAATACATGAATGAATGCTTGATCAATGAGATTCAAGCCTTCATATACGTAACGAAGTTGTGCTTAATTACACACAAAAGCATAAGAGCCAATGAAAACTCAAAAGAAATGACTCTAAATAGAAAAGTGTTCCCTCCTTAGGAACTAAACTTGGTCATGAATTAGCAATCTACAAAATAGCCTAGCGCGCATATGTGAGGAAATTAACTAGGATATGCATGTAAGTTCTAGATCTAACTATCCCGTAATAGGAAATTGTACCCTTCTTATGACATAAACTTGGCCATTCATGAGTAGCTAGGTTTAACAATCCGTAGAACTTCCTCTTGAAGTAGTTAAGTTAGTCAAGCCTGAACAACCAGTGTAATTGGACCTAGAACTCCAAGTAGGTAGTTAACTAGGTCATGCATTACTTAATTCAAGTCTATATTAGTCCAAAATAGTGAAGTAGGGTGCATTCATCCTCACCAAGGCTATAACTATAGCAATGTTACAACTTATTTTACCACACATAGTGGACTAATTTTGCGATGCAACTCATATTTTCTCAGATATGCTTGTGTCTATGTAAAGAACATATGAAGAGGAAAACAACATAATACTATGAATCCACCAAAATGGTTTATTCAGGACGAAACAATGGGACCATGATACCACAACAAGGGAAGAGGAAATGTTTTTTTTAGATGATTTGACCTTGTTATTGTCCTTCAGAACTACTACTATTTATTTCCCATGTGTTCTTATAATTTTTCCAATCAATACTTGACATATTGTATGTGTCTAGTAATGGCAATTTTCATATCCTTGTGAAGAGAGTAGATATAATGAAATATAATATCTTGCATTTACTTTTCCATGCAGTCTTATTATCATTATAATTGGTGGAATCATTTGTGGGGAGGGGGAGTAGAGAAGCTCCCGTGTTATAAGGATGTCTTCCCTTGCCCATTACAACTAAAATTAACCACATTTTCCCATGCACTTGTTGTTGGTAATAGTCCATAGGTGTTGGGGAATGTGAAAGAAAATGGAATAGTTGGAGGGAGAAACCATACTTGTAATGCCCCTAGTAGCTAAGGCACTACCTAGAAACTTACAACCCTATTATTGCTACTCATTATCTATTTGAGGCCTAGTGTATTCTATTATGTGTTATTCTTTAAAGAAAGATAATACATTGCAATTTTCTTGCACACATTGAAGAGCACTAGAAGGGAAGAGTCATTTGAGAGAAAGAGTGAGTCTTCCTTATGTTATATGGGGTAGTGGAAAACATTTCCATGACTAGTCTAATGGCTATATGAGGGCTGATAGATCATATCTATAATGGGTAGATGGCTTATCATGATAGTAATTAGTTGGGTTGAGAGAGATATTGCTGTTGTTTTTATATACTCCTTTTCCCTGGTTGTATCATAGTTTGTCCTAGGGGTGGAATCCACACCAATCACAACAGTTGGGTGGGAAATTGCTCTTGGACAACTAGTTTTGTGGAAATGGATTTAATTACAAATAAGTAATCATATGCATATTTGTATGGAATTATTTGTTGTTGAACTATTATATTGTGATCCCATTAGTTTAATGGGTAATGCATAAATTTAGAATATGATACATTATTTATGTTGTTATTTTATATTTACGTATGAATTATGTATTGTATCGCTATTACATGCCAAATTAGTTTTGTAGACAGTTAATGAGGCTACAAAATCTTGTAGGTAGTGATAGATGGCCAAGGGAAGCATTTGGGTACAATATAGAGTGGTACAAAATCCCATGTTGTAAAATTAGGCTATATTGGGTAGAAAATCCGAGTGTTAAAATGAAAATGAAAATGAAAATGAAAATTGCATGCCAATTGATTAACTAAAATCCTCAATGAGGATTGAAGAAAAATTTATAAGCATTCGATATGTTGGGCTAATAGAATTAATTCTTGATCCAGATTATTATCATTGTCAATGAGCAAGTTATATACGTGAACTATTATGAATCCTTGAGGTTTGTGGTTCAAATCTAAGAAATGGATAGATATTTATAAGTAGTGTATGAGACTTATGTTTCTAGTCTTGAGTATTAGCATAGTTGTAGTTGTTCAAGTTAGATCAAGTTTCAAATCCCAAAGTTTTCCATCTCCCATTAATTGTATATTTAGAGTGTTGCTAAAAAGGTTAAAGAGATAGGAATGATGATATATAGTTATTGTTTATAGTTAGATGGAATTGTGGAAATGGGGATAAATGCCCAAATCTATGCAATTTTTAAGGAATTCATGAAATTTTTCATGGCCATGAGAGGTCAAATAGAGAAAGGCACTTCTTGCTTTTCTAGAAACTTAAAGGAACGAAGCTTCCAAACTTAAGATAATAAAAATAATTCTTTATACATATACACAATCTCCAAGTACTTGAAATTAGAGTAGGGGCTATGTAATGAAAACAAAATATTGCTTATATATTTCATGAGCATTTCAAAAATGTAAAAGGAGACAAGAAGAAGCACAAGTTATGGCTCCATCCATGCATATATTGTGGGTGTCAACAACACGTGAAGTAATGTTGTTCCTTATAGTTGAATGAGGAAAGAATGAAAGGTCTTTACTGTACACTTGTACACTAGTTTTTTTATAAAAGAAAGATCAATATCTCTAATAAAACTAACGCAACTAATATTATTTAAATTCTTATGATATCATTAATTTTATTAATGATCAAGCAATAGTGGATAATAGTAATTAATTGGACTTAAACATGCATATGTGGATAATGTGGTTAACTTTGGATAATGTTTGGGGTGTTTTGTGGGAGTTGACTTTGCTATATTTGATCACCCATATTGAATTATCACAAGGAAATCTCTTTCACTTTAATATAACATTATATGTGCATATTAAGTGGTTATAGATTTAACATAATCGCTAAATGGTTTTAAAACATATGTTATTCTAAAAATTGTGAGAATAATTTTGGCATGAAATTACTCCCCTCCATATCAAGATTCTCTAGAACTCTAGAGATTGAATTATCAAATTGACGAGGCATAACATAGTAGTGAGGAAAAAGACTTTAACCACTTTACATTTCAAAATAATATGAATGTGAATATGAATGTGATGTTGTGAAATGTAATTAAAGATTTTTTGTAATTGTCCATTTTTCTTTGATTGTGGTGTTGAAATGTCATTAACTATCGCTGTAACTGTTGATGGTTTTAAACACTTTTTGAATATTTTTATCTATACATATTTGAATTTGGCGAAAAATATATTATATGCAGCAGAGTAATAAATGCTGCGGCTGCAGCACTGTGAGCCGTTGGATCTCAAACATATTGAAATCCAACCGCTCACAATACTACCGCCACAACATTTATTATTCTACTACATATTGAATATTATTCTCCAATAATTTTTTTTTTTAACTTTGAATTTTTCTCTCTCTAATACATACCTCCTCTTTGTTTGATTCTGATATTGAAATGTCATTAATGTCATTTAACTATAATGGTTGGTGGATTTAAAGACCTTTTTGAACTTTGTTTTCGTGGTGCATACTTCATCATCGTTGGTGGCTTTCAAGACCTTTGTAAACTTCCTTTTCCTTCGAGTGTCTACATGCTTCATCATCATTGGTAGACTTATAGACTTTTTGAACTTTCTTTTCCTTGTCTATACTTCATCATCACAAATGCGACAAGGACATTTAGTTGGCTTCTTAATATAAGAGTAAACAATTCTTTGGTGGAATGGTTGGTCGAGAAAAGTATTGAGTGAAATGGCCGATTACGATCCAATGACTCCATCGGCATTTAATCTTCTCAACTACTCTACCGAACAATTTTTTACTATTTCATTCTATCTATGATCATAAAAGTAATTTAAAAACCTCAAAGAGGGGAAATGAAACACTGTAGAGAACTTCGATAGGTTTCAAAAATAAAAAAATGGTTGTGTGTAGAAAATATAAGTTTATGTGATGAAAAGAAAGTCTAGGAAAATAAGTGAAAATAAGTAAACATCGTAGAGAATTTTGATAGGTTTCGAAAATGAGAGAAAGTTGTGTGTAGATAATATAAGTTTATGTGATGAAAGAAAGTCTAGGAAAATACTTCGATAGGTTTCGAAAATGAGAGAAAGTTGTGTGTAGATAATATAAGTTTATGTGATGAAATAAAGCCTAGGAAAATAAGTGAAAATAAGTTACATCAAATAAGTTTCCTCCAAAACGATTTTGTACATAAAGGTTTTAGATTTGAAAACATTTGGTGAATAAGTCAACGTTTTCACCTCAATCCTTTGAATGCTAATGGAGTCTTACAAAGCAAAAAAGTCCAAAAATCCAAGGGGCATAGTTATAGGAGTTTTCCAAGTTTTAGGTAGCTTTAGAGAACCTTGAAATTCCTGGACGTAGAGGAACTATACCTTTGAAACTGAGACCTGACCTGGACGTGGAGAGACTATACCTTTGAAATTGAAACTTGAAATATGCGAGACATCAAAATTTTTGCACATCATTATTTGCACAAACGACACCATTTTTCCTGTCGACCATTCGCATGGGTTCTCTTATAATCACATGTATTGAAGATCATTGAATGGCCAAATAAGGTTGACAGGAGAAGAAAATATTTTTGTTTCAAGTTTTTAATATCCCAAGTTAATCTTTGCATTGAATATCGATAGTATATAGTCAGGATGTCCATTAGTAGCTTGTTTCTTAATTTTCATGGAGTAATGGATGCAGAAGCCAACCCCCTTCTCGCACATATTGTAGCTCAACAGGCACAAGTTTTGATAGACGTAACAATTCCATTGAATTTATTTTTACCTCTTCTCTTCACTAGATGTAAAGGAAAAGGCATGGTGCCCTTCACTCCTTGCGGATCCCAAAACCATTACAATGGAATGTGGAGGCCCTTTGAGTCGTAAGTTTTGATATATGAAACTGAAAATTACAATGCAACGAACACAAAGTCATTTTTTTATTGTTACATTTCTTGTCAAATAAATAATATATATATGACCGCTCATTAGACTCCCATAAACCTTTCTTCAACGTTTAGATTCACATAAGTTTTTCTTTCTTTTTCAAGTTTTGCAACTTCAGTTAGCTCCATTAGTAGATCTCATTGCTAGATAAATCTTTTTTCAAAATCATGACGACAGCCTGGACTGTTGATTTTTTAAATCCCAACTAACCTTCAAATCACCCGCGTGTTTTCCAATGCAATGTCTTTCTGGATCACAGAGTTTGGGTTTTCAGATGTATAAACCGAGTGTCCGATGGACCTACACAGTTGTGTTTCAGATGATATGCATGACTACCAAGTGTCCCATGGAAACTGTGGAAGTAGACCGTTGGAACGATACAAATATGTATGACAAACTATGAAAGTTGGCTAAGAGATGTTGCTGAGAGCTCTTCGCCCATCGAATTTGGTGTTGGACATAAATCATCATTATTGATGATTTATTGGAGCAATATTCTGTAAGTATTTATGATGGGATACATAATTACCATGTGGGGAAATAGAATGGTGCTTGTTGATTATCATGAAGACGATGCATTTGACGGTATTCAAATGAGGAGGTTGCAACTTGTTGATACTGAAGCTTCTCTCTTGGAACATAGTATAATGACGATGAAGTCCCTGAATCTCATATGGATTTGCTTGAACAAACATCCCAACTCTTTTCTACCTTCCTGGATTCTAATGAAGAATTTAAGGCTTCTACAGGTGTCGAGGAGCGCAATAGAAATATTCTGGCAAGATGAATCACATGTAAATAGAAATTCGTTATTCACAGGTAAATAGAAATTCGTTGTGTTAAAGTTTATATGTTTAGTTCATATTGAAATCGCCATATGTAAATATCTAGCTTATGGTACATGTAAACATTTTGTAGGAATATTGGAAGCAATACATAAAGAAATTGCCCATGGCCGTCAAACCCAAATCCAAATAGGATGAAAAATCATGGGTATTTTCATACAAGGATTTGTAGAGCATGCATTACCTACATGCATCAATTTGTGAATCGATGAGACTTTATATGTCGGTCCTCTTGGACTCCATGCACGCTCTCCATAACGAAATTCTTCTTGATGGGACTATCGTGCATAGAGGCACTCGAGTGACTTACCACCCATACACCATGGGGCATAGAGATGCCATATGGGGTACCGACTACCTCGAATTCAAACTAGAAAGATGGTTGAACAAGGATGGGAATTTTATCCCGCAAAGTCCCTTCAAATTCGCAGTTTTCCAAGGTGGCGCGTGGGTCTGTCTCGACAAAGATATGGCATTTATTCAGATGAAATATGTTGCGGAAACTATGTTTTTTATGTTCATATTGCAGCTCCTAGTTGAATATTCGGCTATGGGAAATCCAAAGCTCATTCATAGCTTGACTGTGTGCATGAAGGGTGGTTTTCCCGTTCTGCTTGAAAAGAAGAAGGCTGATTGGTAGCCCTAGTATCCCCATCATAACTTCGTTATTTTCAGTCTTTTTCACTTATAAAAATACATTTATAAAATAAAGGAGATCCAAATACCATCAATTATACTTTAAGCTTTTAACTCTCATTTATTATTATCCTTGAAAAAATTAAAATATAAATCCCATGTCTTTTTCTTGAAACAAAATTTCAATTAGGTTCTGAAAAAATTCAAATATAAATCCCTAGTCTTCTTCTCGAAACAAAATTTCAATTATGTAAGAACCCACAGATTTAATAAAATAATAAAAACAATATGTGTTTGCTCAAATAATTTTGATTTGGAATTATAAAAAACAAGTTCCCCATGTAGAAGAAATCTTAATTTAGCATGGATTTATACTGGTATGGAAAAACTGAAAAGACTTTGTTCATAATATAGTTTAAATGTTGAACTTCTCTTCCCCTAAATTTCCCTCTCCGTGTGAGGTCAGGGTCACTGCTGCGATATTCTGATTGCATTGCATTGGTCAAATGCATAGCATGTATGCCACAAACAGACCAATATTAAAGAAAGACATGACATACGAGTTATTTGACGCTGAGATGGATGATATTCATTAATTAATATAGGTGGCAACATGCACAGAGGAAAATTCAATGCTAGATATTAACATTCATTTCTACCAAGTTACTCTTAGAACTTAAGAACCAAATTGCATGATAGTATTTTGAACATTTAAACATAATCCTAACAATACCTAAAACCACACATTCTAATGGTAAAATTATGTGTATACCATGTATCATAACTTATATAAAACACAAAGTCTAGTCATACAACCCTTCAACATTAATGTCATAAATCATTCATAATCATATGAATCATGTAGCATTCACAACCCTTCAACCATGTAGCATTGTAGAAGGAGCAAGTCGACGAAGTTGACTTGAACGAAGACTGACTTAGTCGATCAGCCGACTAAGTCGATGGGCCGACTTAGTCGATCAGCCGACTAAGTCGGTCGGCCGACTAATTAGAAAGATTAGGTCGGCTAACTAATAGTCGTGTCGGTTCACCGTACCGATGGGTAGTTATTTTGTAACTGTTTGTAAATTGTATATATTAGGCTGTTGAGCCAAGCAAGAACTCAGTTCAGTTCTCTGCCTTGTATGAACTCATTACATTAATATAATCTGTTATCCTATCTGTTCTTGTCTCTTGTTTCCGAGTTATAGTTATGTTTTGGTATGTATTATTGGTAACCTTATGTGATCTGTGAGATTACAACATTGGTTTCGTTGCCGGGACGGCTCGAAAAAATAAAGAGCTTACAGCCAAAAATGTAGAAGAAGTCGAGTTTCTCGGCAAATGCAGAGCTCTAGCACAGACCGTGATACCAGGCCCTGTCAAAGTCGACATAGATCGACCACTTGAAAGAGCATACCAGCTCTTAGAGACTATGGTATCGACCGTCCAGGCCCGAATGCAAGAGACTAAGGAAGAACAAAAGGAGGAAATTGCTCGACTGCTCCTAGCACAGCACACTGCCTTCTCAGAGGCCTACAAGGTGCTCCAGGACCACATGGAGGAATCTTTTATCACAGAAGAAGTCTTACGTGACTGGCCTACTCATTATGGGCAGGTCTATCAGCAGACAAGGCAGACGCGACAAGGCATTCAGGCTTTGGAGGGCAGGAAAACGACGGAGGCAGCACTCCGACAGACCATAGAGGAACAGATCGTGCTGGAGACCAACAAGTTGCAACAGCTGGAACGAGCAGCTCATCAGTGGGTACAACAGGTTCTTCCAAACCTAGAAAAGGTCGATGTCATCTGCCCCCAGATGAAATGACTCATCGACGTAGCAGTAGAGAAGAACCAAGCTTTAGGCCCCAATATGGAGAAAATCGCAGAAGTCCCCATTTCCGAAAAGATGCCAGTCCTATCAAGTTTAACAACATTAACGATCGAAATCCAAAAAGCTTTACAAAGTTGGACGGATTTTCAGCATAACCTCGCCATCACAGCACCGGCCATTGTCGAAGTCTGCGTCCAGAAGAGACCGACCATCTATCTGCACAGTCCACAACAATAGCATGGTCCAATGGTTTGACATAACTTAAATGTTTGTACCTCCCTGTTTCTTCGGGACGAAGAAACGTTTTGTTCGTGGGGGAGATGTAGAAGGAACAAGTCGACGAAGTCGACTTGAATGAAGACCGACTTAGTCGATCAGCCGACTAAGTCGATGGGCCGACTTAGTCGATCAGCCGACTAAGTCGGTCGGTCGACTAACTAGAAAGATTAGGTCGGCTAACTAAAAGTCGTGTCGGTTCACCGAATCGACAGGTAGTTATTTTGTAACTGTTTGTAAATTGTATATATTAGGCTGTTGATCCAAGCAAGAACTCAGTTCAGTTCTCTGCCTTGTATGAACTCATTACATTAATATAATCTGTTATCCTATCTGTTCTTGTCTCTTGTTTCCGAGTTATAGTTATGTTTTGGTATGTATTATTGGTAACCTTATGTGATCTGTGAGATTACAACAAGCATTCACAATCCTATGAATCATATTCTATTAATCCAAATATTTTTGTAATATACACAAAATTATGTATTCATTTGTTTTATTTTAAACTATTATAAAAGAAAAAACATATATTATCAACTGAAATAAAATAAAACTAAACCAAGTCATTCAAAAAAGTTTTCACACAAATCTTCAATATTAATACCTCTAGGAATATGGAATGAAAACACACCAATAAATAAATAAATAAAAAGTATCCTCCCAACACCACCACCTAATTGCTTAAGGGTGAATGAAGTAGCGAAATTGGATCTCGATCCTGTGAGCCCATGCAAAATGGAGGAGATATGGAAGAATGTACTGAAAAGCAGTCATTCCGCTACTCTTGAGGACTTGTTACAAGGCAAAGGAAGGTTGGTGTCCCTTTTGGTATGCAAAGGTATGTAAAAATCCCAATAGTTTAGAGGGTAATTGAATTAAGTGATCAAAATTGTCTTATAGCTCTAAATAAATGTGCATTAATTCACTTCATTCCGAGCAATAGCTCATGTTGAGCTTCGACATGGAAAACAAAAAGTGAATACTGAAAAGCTAAAAGTAAGCATTTCCAATGCATTAGAAGAGGCTCTTGGATGTCCTGTTGAGGTCAAAATGAAATTAAGGGTGCCAACGAGTTCTCAAAATGAACTTTCAAAGGACACCAATGTCTTGTGTTGCCAATGGAATAAGCTGAAATCTCTGAAACTGATCGCTTATGTTGTTTCTGCCCTAGGTCGAGAAAATGTAATTTATTAAAGCAGAGAGGATGGAGGAAAAGAACTCTCCAGTTTTTGCTCATTTTTATCCTCTGGTGGATGTTTGATAAGTAATGGATTTATGATTTCCCTCTGAAAAATGATGGAATAGCCTACCCATTAGGAAAATAGATTCTGTGGGTACAATTTTCATGAGTTTTTGAGCTAGCTAACATAAAACCAACACATTCCAACCAAGATAACTGTATCCAGGGAGCCTTAACAAGGTCCAATGGTTAATTAGGTCGAGCAAACAAAGCGATTTCAATCGGTGATAGGTAGCATCTGTTTGATGATCCATACGTTAACCTAGACCTTTCTCTAGTGGATCTGGTGGATAAAGTAGTTGGTTCAACAAAAGTTGATTCAATTGTCCCAAACATTTTAGTTGACCTAGTTGGTAAGGTAATATTTATATTTCTCTACAATACTAATCATCTGATTACTCTGGGTCCTTACCTGAACATCATGTAGTTCAGGCCTGGTTTTCGTCTCCTCATTTTCTATTTTGGCAGCATACCTCACTAAAGACGCGATATATAACTTATTAAGGGAACAGGGTCAATCCTTATTTTTAACCTAAAGACGCAATATATAAGTAGTAGAACACTCTTCGAAGGAAGAGAATGTAGAATTGAAGAGAACACTCTTTATACCTTTGGATTTTCATTTCCAAATTGTGAGTTAAGTTCCTTTAGTTTGCACTATAAGGGTTAAAAAAGAGATATCGATTTCAGTTGTACAGTACACTTCATTTGGGCATGTTATCTTTTATAATTAGAATCTACCTAATAAATAAGATACCAAAGAAGTATATAGGATTGGTAACATAGAATAGAGAGTCCAAGAGTGAGGTTGAGGAAAAAAGCAAGAAGAATAAAAGAAGAGGACCAAGAGGAATAATACAAAGAGAACTTGTTATCAACAACATGAAAAGGACATAGTTGTCGAGGATGTGGATTCTATGTCGAAAGCTAAGGTAAAAAGAAGTGTTAAGGTGCATGAATGTATCTACTATTATGATTATGCTTGATGAATTAAAATGAGTAGACCAATTCCCTCTTAATGATTGTCCTTAGATGTTTGAATATTTGTTTCCTGCATCCTTGTATTCCATTCATAATCTAAAGTGTTCATGCATAGTTAGATTATATCATGGGCTTGCCGAGTGCTTAGGATCTACTGACACAAGCATAAACGGAGAAGCACCCCTTGGATTCCTATGTACCATATCTTCATCCCAACTTTAGTCATGTGACCTAGTTTGTAATGTACCCCCAAAATTATAGGCTAGTAATTAATTAATTTAATGGTGAATGGTCAGCTCTATTCCGAAAGAGGCGCAAATTACTATTTAAATAATATAAATAAAGAATACGTCATTATGTAAAAGGAATATATGGGTATTAGTACCATTTATTGATTGTCACATGTCTTTCAAATTATACCTAAAATAAATTTAGCACGTGTTTAGTAAAATGAAAGAAAAGTTGGAAGGAATTTAGGAAAGAGTTTCCTTCCCTAATCCGACTATCAATGAATAAAAATATTTGACAAGGGCGTGCACAATTAGCTCATACACTATTTCCCTTTCCAACATGAATATGCATAATTCTGATAGATTTGAGTTTTCATAGAAACTTATTATGTAAATCGAAGATTGATTGATTGATTCTCCTTGTGTCATCACACACAAGATTTTATTCTAATTTTTGTTTAAAATTATATTTCCCCACAACAATTATAGTGGTTCCTGAATCGTCCATGCCTTAATATATTTCCGTCCAATTGCAGAAGCATTGACAAGTATGAAAAACTGGACAAGATAGCTCAGATGACCTATAACGTAGTCTTTTAAGCCAAAGATAATAAAAATCGCTAGCTTAAAGGACATTAACTTGTTATGCTCACTTTGTCATCCTTCTATCGTTTGTGGGAATAGAGGAAGCAGTCATGTAGGTGGAAGGTAGTATATACAGGTTTTATCATTATGGAGTACATGAAACATGATCTCCAAAAGAGCCCTTTAACTAGAGTGAAGTAAAATGCCTAATGCTACAAATTTTGGATGGTTACGTATCCAAGGCACAACAAGTATTCAGGGCACGTTTACGTGACCTTTTCGAGGAAGTTTCCAAAATTTAATATTACAGTTGTTCCTTTTCTGATATTTTGACAGCCAAAGCATTCAAACAAGCACAAAATAACTTCTGGCAAATCTTTGTTGTCACTAGGCGTCTGTGAGTCAATATCAGTCCAATTTAGAAGTTTAGAATGTGTTGGTTTTACATTAACCAACTCAAAAACTCATGAAAATTGTACCCATGGAGTCTATTTTCCTAATGGGTAGGATATTCCATCATTTTGCAGAGCTTAGCACACCATGAATACACTTTCTGTGAGGTGATTTGCAGTTTTCTCATCGATTTTGTGTAGTTACATCAATTCACTATGAATTTGTAGTGGTGTTATTTATGATTTTGCAGTGGGTTTATTATCCTCATTCTCCACAAATATAGTAACTAATTACATCTATGTATTTTTTACAAATTTATAGGTTTGAAGTAGATCTGTTAAAGAAATTCGCCATGGTTTTTCCTCCAAAGCAATCCCATCCAAGGGAAATTTCAGCAGGTAGATATGAGTTTGGATGGGGGGCCTCACCAGATGCAACCATAAGTAAAGGACCCACGAAGCACAACTACGTCACCACCACCATCAGTCCTGTCCTAATAGCCATTATTGTAGTTCTAGGAATCACTTTACTGGTGGTAAGTTATTACAATATTTTTTCCAAGTATTGCAAAGCTTCTCGATGGAGACCTTTTTTCAGGAGGAGACACAGGATTTTGGACTCTGAAGAGAATATACAAGTCGATGCTTATTCACTGGAAGGATTTCAAGACTCCGAAGGATGGTAGATAATTACTCAATCATATGGTCTGGATAAAGCTATGATCACATCCATTCCTCTCTGCATATTCACTAAAGCAGAGAAGCTCTAGTCATAATGGAGTGTGCAGTTTGCTTGGTTGAGTTTCAAGAGAACGAGGCCCTCAGGATTCTTCCCAAATGCATCCATGAATTCCATATTAACTGCATTGATGTTTGGATAAGGTCACATGCAAATTTCACTTTATGTAGAACCAATATTGTGTATTTAGAAAACCCCTTTGTCCCTTCCATGGCATCCTGAATACATCCTAGTCTGGAACATGGGATGGCTGGGGTTATGCACGACAGTTTTAGATCAGAAGACTTAGGTTCCAATGGAGCTAGAAATAGTGCAGAACGCATGAATAATATGGATTTTCAAGAGTGTGGGGATACAGGACTGCAACACAAAGGATTATATTTGGAAACAGAAGGCTTTCCAAGGTGTAGGCAAGCACAAAAATAAGGTTAGTGAGGGAAATTTGTATGAGAAGTATGGATCCCAAATGACATTTCAAAGCTAGGAAAGTTGAGAGATGGGACACTCACACTAAAAAATGTAAGCATAATTATTGATGTAGTGCTGTAGAACCCTGTTTTCGTAGTGGTTGGTAGGTCAGGTTATGTTCAGTAGGTAAGTAAGATCAATTGGTACCAGGTTGATGATAGAACTTAGTTTCTTTGGGTATGCTGATAGGCTTAATGCCAGGGGTATACTATTGGAAGCAGGGGGAGATGAAACTATCATAGGTGCTAAGGGAGACCCAATAATGGAAAACGTCCTGGATCTTCAGGGAATGAGCATTACAATTTTACGGAGTCTGTCACGGAGACTATATGTTACAGATCCGTACCATGGACAAGGGGAGGTTCCTCAAAGGTTGTTGACAGACGATGAAACCTATAGAGAAACACGCCCCTTAAATAACACCTTCGGTGTAATCAACTCAATATAAATATAAATCCTATATGGTTTTCTCTATTTATTTCATCCCATCAACCACCAATCTGTTTTCTTGACATTTATCACAAATAATTCTATTGTGTAAGAATTACCTCCCCCTAAAGAGCTTGTATATATAAATTAGTGCATTTTTATTCCGCCATACTAGCATTCATCATCCATATGCGATAGGAGTATATTGTTCCAACACAATTTGTGTCAGGTAATTTAGCTGCCAGTTTAGGTTGGTCAATACTACCATTAATCATCCATATGTGACAGTAGTATATTGTTCCAACACAATTTGTGTCAAGCAATTTAGTCATCATTTTAGGTTGATCAATACTAATTGTTTTTTTAAGTTTCAATGCATCCTTAATATTATTTTAAGGGCATCATTAACGAAGATCAAGTGAAAAGCGGGTTAAATATTGGAGAGTGTCATGAACAATTGAGGCTCTTGCATTCTTTTGAAAAAATTTGTGGCTCGATAAAATTTTTTGTCATAAAAAATCAAATATATTACCTATGAATCTTGATCGATGGTCTACTTCTTCTTCTTGTACTTGTACTTGGGGAGTGTCGGCGTAGGAGAGATGTGGGAGAGATATGGCCTTGTTCTGAATAAATAGGATCTCATTTGTTATTTAAGATTGATAGTCCAATATATCTTATAGGGTATCTCCTTTGTAGTGTAAAATATTGCATCTAGAGATAAGAATAAAGAAGATTCCATAGTCTCATCAGCCTACTTCCTTAGGGAGGGTTCCACACGGAAAGTGTGAGAGAACAATGAGGCTCACATGAGGGTGATTGAGTACATTGACCCTTGTACCATTAATGTACTTTTCCAACCACAAAATGTTTGAAAATCCATTTGAGCACACCAACATTTGTGAAGGTGGAACACATGACCAGGTTAAAGGTTGACATGGCAAGTCCAACTAAGGACGTGCACTCTATATAAAATCCAAGTAATTTACCTTGTAAGCACGTGACCTGTCACGTGCAATAATAGCAGAAAACTATTTGTATCTAAAAAAGAAAGTCTAGATCCAAAATCATAAATTAGGCATAAAAAATATGTTTAAACTCAAATTTTAGGTGGAATTTTGTAGTCACAAGGTCTACATAATACCCTTGAGCATTGGATTGTAGGTTCGATAACAATTTCCCCAAAACTAGCAAATAACAGTTTTGAAAGAATCTCATTGTACTTATTATCAAAATATTTGTTGTTGTGGAAATTGGATAATAATAAATATAACCAGGCACGATAAAACACACAAGAGCATTTGGCTAAATTCCCAAGGGTATGAAATATAATTGGAAAAATATGGGTAAATCCACTATTATAGGATACATTTTGTCAATTTTGGAAATTGACTATAAAAGGAAAGAGACATGAGACAACATTTGGGGAATTATTGTCCTGGTTGACATTTCATATTTTCAATAATTAATGGCGTTATAGTAACATAAGCTTTTGTAACAGTTTTATGCAGCATTGTAAAGAAGCATCTGAGTATGTATATTTTCACAACATTATGTTTTAACTTCTAGATTTTCACTGTGTCCAAGTTTTAACATGATCGACGTGTTTTGAGTGAACACTCCACCCATATTTAGAATCCAATTAAAGCTGCTGTGAGAAAATGGTTAGAATGGTGAAATAAATCGAGAAGGAGGGAAAATTAGCCGTGAGGAATAATTCTATAAAATTTGGACAGAGTGAAAATCTAGAAGTTCAAACACAATTGTAAAGAACCACACCACGTTATTTAGTCAGCTCTATGTTTTATAATTATATAGAATAGTTAAAAGATAGTTGGAAAGAGACAGAAATGCCTCTGTTTTGTAAAAACAAAAAGAACTAGGACTGTCTCGGGTTGATGTTAATCCCCACTTTTGAGTATATGAATGTTTTTGAAATGAGAGTTTTGATATAATGAGTGAAAGACGAATCAACTATTATCCCACTTTCATTGTTTGAATGTTTACTTCCAATAAATTATTTATGGATCATGTTGTGTATCTATTATGTTGAATGTGATTGATGAATTTATGCAATCCCCTTACCTATTTTCAGTCTTTGTAATTATTATGAGTGTCTCAGGTGAGGATGTACCCTTTCTGGACGTTGAAAATGATGATGCTCATAGGATTATTGTTTGTAATCTAGTTTAGAACCTTGGGTATGAATCTAAGCCAACAATTGGTTCCATTGTTGAGACTTGAATAGGTTAGGGTTGCATAGAATGAGATGGAAATAGACAAGAGAAGTGCTGCAAGATTATTTGGTGCATAAAGAGGAAGAATTCGTCTAGAACATGTCCTAGAATTTGGACATCAACCTATAGTGCTAGATATAGAGGTACGTTGTTGGATTTTATTTGACTGTCCTAGGTTCAACATCAAATATGACAAAAAAACCAAAGGTATCAGCTCGATAGGGTTTAACCACATTGAAAACACCTACGACGCAAGTGAAGTCTCACTTGAGATACCTATAGGAGATGCAGGAATTAGTTTTCTACAGTGATAAAGAGGATCTTCTCATGTTAAGCATCGACAGACAGGTCATCACACATAATTATCAACAATGTTACAAACCATGCATAAGCTCATGACATATCCATAAGATCTATTAATCCTTATTCATTTAATTACTCAATCATAAGCTAGCATGTTATCATAAGACACAACAATACAAAAAATAAAACATTCACAAAATTAGCATGCACCATTTGACACAGGAATTTAACGTGGAAGCCCATATGGGAAAAACCACAAAATAATTCATTCATTAACAAGAGTGAGGTCTTGAATGCTTTGGTCTGCACACATACCCTGCATAAATCTCTCCACAATATCCATTACATTCAGTCTGTACACACAACCTGCGGATCGACAATACTTCTTGGACTCTTATTCATCTCTTTCATACAATGCATACAATATGATGACATTGCAGATTCTTCCTCACATCAACATCTATCTTTCTCCATACAACCTCGACCAAATAACAAAAAACTCAACTTATCGAACTGAAGGGAACTAAACTGACAGAATTGAACTAAATAGAACCTAATGGAACCTCCAAAAAGCCCAACCCTTTACACTTTATAGGCTCTATGGCCTCATTTACATCCTACGCCCACTATCAAAAAGTGGACAACCCTTCTAACTAACCCACCAAATTTTCCATCTGACTTTATCAACACAATTACTTTTTCCCAAAAATCTTCCAAAATTGTTGGAGCCGATCGATTCAAGCCGTGCTCCATTGCAACCTTATTCACACTATGACTAGGTTTTCCATCTTATAACCAAAACTTGTTTATCTTTTATCTAGGGACAACATACATTTATGCAAATTAATATGAAATTTTTTCTCTCAATTTCCTTGTTTGTTTTTTCAATGGTTGAAAAGACAAGGAGTCCAAAAGCAGTTATTTGGGATCAAGAAATGGTACAAGAATTGAATAATATTAATAATACATGGACTAGAGTGATAGATTTATAGTTTTATAGGGTTAAAGAGGGATATATTATTGATTTTTCTATAGAATACCACAAATCCTTTGAATGCACAAAGACAATTTTGAAACAAACCCTAGAAATAGGCTGCTGGAACAAATCCCCATTTGGATAAAAACAGTATTTGTATAAAAATGGATTATACACATGAAATTAGATGGGATGGAGAAGTAGATCCCCTTTGTGCTGGAAAGGAGGGAGGAAAGAGGAGGGGAAGAAGGATTAGATGAAGAATTAAAAAGAAATATAAAAATGGACCTGGATGAACAAATATGAAGGAGAGATGAGTGACATGAAAGAAGAAGTGTGATGAGGGAAGTTGTGTGGAAAGTTAGCTTTGATACCACCAGAAATGTTAGCGATGACATTGTAGAAGGTAGTGAATAGGTGAAAAGGAAAATGGATTTGTTTGAAGAGCGATGTATAGAGGGCGCGATGCTAGTGGAAAACTGTGTAGAAGGTGAGATAGAGGAATAAAGATGGCCCATAAAGAGGCATGGAACAAAATAGGATGTCACATTAGAGGATGATGTGAGAGAACAAGGAATTGATGATGAACCAGTACAATGGAGAACCTATTATCTGGAAAAGTTAAGAGAAAATGATGAGGAGTCTTAGTGTAGTGAGGTAGTGGATCCTTCATTTGAAAATGAAATAATAGAGGATGATGATGTAGAGAATTATTTTTTCAATTAGGAATTGAAGATCCAACCGAACCTAGGTGTGAAGAGCATAGTGCAGTTGTGGTGTATTATTCCCCCCTTGAACCACCTTCTCAGCACCCGTTTTTAATAAGAACTAAGAATTTAATACCAAGTGATGTTAGATTTATTTTACAACAGAAACTAAAACAAGGGAAAAGACTAGAAGATAGATAGAGAAGTGGAAATGTGGTTAAAATATTGAAGATGGCAGGAACAATGAAATAATTGTCATTGAGACTTCTAGTTTTTCATGGAATGGGAAAGGATGATGTAGAGCAACACCAATTCACTTATGAAGTAGTGTAGGAAGTAGAGGAAGTGTTATATGAAATAGAGAAAGTAGTGCAGATGGAAACTACTTTGTGAGATCGTGCACTCACATGGTACATGAAATACAAATAGACTATTGCACAGGGAGTGAAAAGGACATTGGATGAGATAAAAAAAGCAATGTTAAAAGAATTCTAGAAACCAAATTTGGAATTGCAATGTATTATTGTAATAAAAGAAACAAAGTAGTATCTAGGAGAGATAGTTTGGTATTACAACCATAGAATTAAGATTCTAATGGATAGATTTCCTTTACAAATTGAGGATGTGCAACACAACAAGTGATTCATTGCAGGATTACTACCACACATACGTATCCATATAACTCAATGAAAGGTTTTCATGTATCCTGATGCATTATAAATTGCAATGCAGTTGGAGTCTATAGTAGGAGGTGAACCTTCTTTAGGAATGGCATGGGTTCAATCACAACTAGCCATGCTAACCACACAGTTTCATGAAATAGACAAAGGGAAGGTACTACGAGAAAATGTATGGAGTACACTTTGCTGCATGGAGGGACACCATTGCATTGAGTTCCCTGACATGGGAGCGTATATAGGAATGGGTTCTCCAATACTTCCCCGATAGGACAATAGAAGGAATGGTACAAAATATGTAAAAAATGGGGCCATTCTCCTCCAACGTGTCGTTTGTTACAAAAGTATCAAACTACCACTAATACTACTTTTTGTGAATTCTGCAAATAAGTGGGACATTATGTCAATGGATGTCACACATTAAAATTGATGAAAGAGCATTTTGTTGATGCTTATATAATACAAGGTGTGGAAGATAATGCAATTGGTAGGAGTGGTTGTTTCAGAGGAGGATTCTGTGGATGCAGTGGAATATTTGGTGGACGAGGAGGAAAACCCATCTGCTTCAATTGCAGAGAACTGGGACATGTAGCACTCTTGCGCACATAATCGAGAGCTTCATGTGGATATTATCGCAGCTTTGAGCTAATACAAAAGACTATCCAGACTTGGTAACCAAGTGGGAGGATAAGAAGGGTAATTGTAACATGGTGGCTATGGAGGCGTAAACTGACCAAGATTTGAGGGATCCAGTGAATATTAAGATATTGACCAGAGGGCACAAGAATAGGGGAATATCATGAAAAACAAAGGTATGCAAACCAAATGTTGGACGATAAAATCAATAAAGCTGCAAACCATAGTCGAAGTTTGATGTTTCTTAGAAAAAGAAGTTACTATGTAAAGGAAAATAAGCAATTGAAGAATAACAATGATGCATGGGAGAATTTAGAATCAATTGTTATAAGGAAAGTGATTCTAATCACTGTGTAAGTGAATTTTTGCATTGTTGTGTGAAAGTACTTAATTATTTTTTAGTAACTAGGAAATTGACACAACTATTGATGGTTGTGAGAGAAACATAGATTCCTATTACTGCACCATTGCCTAAGAGGAACGTGTGGTGTGTAAAGAGGAAAAAGAGAATAGGAAAATAATTTAAGATGAAAGTTAATATAGTAAGATTTGAAATGTGTTAAGATTCAATAATCCTCCCTTGTCCATATATAGTCTATTTGATCATCTTTCCTAACTTAGGAGTCATTTGGGTGAGTTTTTTGCCACAATGATATTGGTTCCACTGGTGCCATTTGGTGCCACCAGTGCCAGTCCCTACATTATAGGAGCCACTCTGAGTGCCACCAACAAACTCCATCAGTTGGTTGTGGTAGGTAGGCAGTTATGCTGAGTCAACCTCCAGTTATAATCATTTAGATCACTTTCAATTAGTCTAGCACTAGTTTTGCATGCTTACATGGGGAAGTGGTGCCTTTTTCCACCTACCTCATTAGTTTAACTAGTTTAAATTGATTGTAGACTGATTTAGACATCAAGATTTAGAAAAGTGGCTCCCATGCAATGATTTAGACACACTAAGTTAGCCATCTAGTTAGGTTTAGTTGGTAGGTTTGAATCTTATCCACACGATTCAAATTCTCCTTATTGTAACACTATTTTATTGCTACTAGATTAATGAATATTAATGTTGTAATTTACTGATCTATTTTGATCAGATTTGTCTCAAAATTTTCTTGTTTAGTGTACAATGTTCTTGATATTCCACTGCATAATTCTACTTCTCAATTGCTCTAATTTTCCTATAGATAAATGGTTCACAAATTTAACATGGTATCAGAGATTTGTTAAGGCTAGCAACAAGTCTTGTTCGATATCCATTTTACACCAGGATTATCTGAGTTTCCACATAAATCCTAGAATGATATCCTTTATCCCTTTGGATTGTGTCTAGAGAAGTCTATCCAGGTGTGACGGACTCTGAGAAAGTGTACATGTAGAGGTGGAAGGTCTTGAAACTGACATGATTGTGAATTGAATTTGTTTTTTGCAGTGTGATTTGCAGGTATCTACGTATATTCTTGAGGAATTGATTGTTCAACATAAAGAAATATCGATTCTTCAGCTCTCATAACCCGAATCCTTACACCCTTCAACTACTTTGATTGGAGGGTAGATATGAAAGTATCCTTGCACAATATTGGTCTGTTTAGGATGAAAATAGGCAGATAAACTGAGCCCCATTAGTATGTCGAGGAAAAGAAAATTTTGAATCAACTTGATGAGGTCTTCAACTTCATGTGCACTCATATCTCCCAGGATCTTTTATTCCACCTTGAGGGACTAAGTACTACGAAGGAATCTTGGGATAAGATTGAATTTTTGTTTGGAAAACACAATGAGCTTCAAGGGCATATTTTGGATAATGAGATCATTTCTTTACAACCCAACAATTTCGAATCTATTCAACATTTCTTCAAAAAATACAAGTCACTAGTACTGCAATGCAAACAATGTGGATTGGAGAGGAAAGATGAGCAACTTATGTTGTCAATACTGAGAAAGATTGTATTTTAGTGCTTAGTCTTTGTCTCTACATTCCATTTCAGAAGAGCTTCCATCCCTAATTGGAAGATTCCTTCTCTAGATTCTTTTGGTGAGTCTGTAATACAAGAGAAGGATAAATTGGTTTAAATGGGAGTGATTCAAACCTCCAAGAATCAAGCAATCTTGATGATAGACTCAAACAATGTGCAAGAAAGAGGGAAGAACAAAGGGAAGGAGCCCAAAGGAAATGATTCAAAGCCAAAGGAGAATCATCGATATTTTGGTGGAGCATCGGGTTCCAAGAAAAATAATAAATTCGAGAAGAATAGGAGTCTATATTGTATGAGAGGCTTTCATCCAAAGAGCTAGTACATGAAGAAGACAATTGACCAATTGTTAACACTCCTTAAACAGAACAATATTCCTCTTCCATAAAGAGTAAAGAAGTCTAATGCTGGAAAACCGACAGAAGATCATGAGAGGTGCCATGCCTTGAAGGCAAGTCTCACTAAGTAGAAGGCTTACTTGATAGATACTAGAGAATCCAACCACACGGTTTCCTCCAGGGAATCCTTCACCACTCTCAATATCTCAGGAGGACCTAGTATTCATATGGGTGATGAATCTCAGATCGCAACAACAGGAAGAGTTTCTATTAAAATTCAGCATGGAGAGTTAAGAAATGTACTCTATGTTCCCTCTATTGCAACAAATTTGTTATTTGTATACCAGATGATGTTAGAAAATAGGGCCACAGAGCAATAACACATATATAATTAAATCATTAAACAAGATACAAAACACATTAAAACATTACGGAGAGACACAGATATAACGTGGTTCACCCAAATGATGGGATACGTCCACAAAGAAATTGCCAGTCCTTTTTATTACAGTCCAGAAAGATGAAGTGATACAACCTGCAGAAAAACCACTGCACTTCCTCTTCACGCTCTCATAGTCTCTCTTCCAATACAAAATAATGCCATACACAGTCATGTTACAATTCTTTCTTTTATAGGGGAAATACCATGGGAAAATACTACGGTTAACCCAATACCATGGGTCCGCAAAACTGTTGGAAAAAACACATCCCAAACCCAAGGAAAGGGGAATGAGTGTACAGTACACCTGGGGTACAAACACAACTGAATAATATCTCTGGATCTGGAAGACCAGGCTCCACAACCAACAATCTCCCACTTGGATACTGATCACAAGAACTCCTCCACTACTGCACTTGCTGGACTATGCTCTGGACCTTGGACTTGGAAAATTTCTTATTTTCACCTTCATGCTTGAAGGCCAATAGAAATTGAGCAAGAACTCAGTTTCTCTCCGGTTACTCCCTTTGTCAACATGTTTGTAGGAATTTGGCTAGTATGTATCTTTTCTAGTTTTAACAGTTCTTCATCTAGAACAGATCTTATGAAGTGGTACTTGAGCTGTATATGTTTAGTATTTGAATGAAAGGTTGAGTTCTTTGCAAGAATAATGGCACTCTGGTTGTCACTGTAGAACCTACTATTCTCCTACTTCTTACCCAATTCTTCCATGAACCTTTGCAACCAAATCATCTCCTTACTAGCCTCTGTAGCAACAACATACTCTACTTCTATTGTTGAAAGTGCAACAACTTGTTGCAGTTTTGAAATCCAACTTACTGCTATTCCACCCACAGTAAACACACACCCTGTGGTTCTCCCCCTGATGTCTTTATCACCATCCATATCTGCATCAACATATCCCTGTAGAACAGTGTCTAAACCTCCAAAACATAATGCATGTGAAGTGGTACCTCTCAAATACTTGAGAATCCACTGTACTGCATTCCAATGCTCTTTACTTGGATTATTCATATACCTGCTCACAACTCCCATTGCATGCGCAATGTTCATATACCATGGAATACATCAAGCTTCCAACCGCTAATGAATAGGGAATCCTGGACATGTAATCTATTTCTTCCTGTGTCTCTGGATAAATCTCCTTACTTAGTTTGAAATGGTTGGCTAAAGGTGTACTAACTGGTTTTTCATTCTGCATTCTAAACCTCTGCAACACCTTTTCTATGTACTCTCCTTGAGACAATGTCAATTTGCAATTTTTCATGCCTCTTGTTATTCTCATACTAAGGATTTGCTTTGAAGCACCCAAATCCTTCTTCGCAAATGAATTAGCTAGTTTTATTTTGAGCACATTTATATCATGCATGTTAGAGCCTGCAACAAGAATGTCATCCACATACAATAACACGATAATATATCTTCCGTTATCTAGCCTCTTGAAATAAACATAGTGGTCAGAATGACATCTATCATAACCTTGCCCTGTCATAAACTTATCAAATTTTAAATACCACTACCTTGGAGCTTGTTTCAGGCCATACAAGCTCTTCTTCAACCTGCAAACCAAATTATCCTTACCTTTGACCTCATACCCCTGTGGCTGTTGCATATAAATATCTTCATCCAAATCCCCATGGAGAAAAGTTGTTTTTACATCTAACTGTTCAAGATGCAAATATTCTACCACCAGTATACTTAAAATAATTCTAATTGAATTCATTTTAACAACAGGAGAAAATATTTCATCAAAGTCTATACCTTTCTTTTGTGCAAACCCCTTTACAACAAGTCTAGCCTTATACCGCTTCTTGCCTCCATATTCTTCCTTAAACATGTAAACCCATTTATTCTGAAATGCCCTTTTTTTTGCAGGAAACTTAACTAGATCCCAAGTTTGGGTTCTTACCAATGAGTCCATATCCTCATCCATGCCTTTCTCCCACTTCTTTCTAGTTTCTACTGCATTGCTTCTTCATAACATTCTGGTTCACTAGAATCAGCCATCAATAAATAATACAGTGAAGGAGAGAATCCTTCAGGGGTCTACTTAACCTGGTAGAATTTCTTAGAGTTGCAGGAGTTTCAGGTACCTATTGCTGCTCTTGATTTTCTAATGCCTTTGGAACTTCATTTTCTTTGATTTCGTCAAGCACTGTGTACTCCGTGTTTTAATTTTCCACTTTCTTTCCCTGCAACTGATCTTTGTACATGACCTTTTCATTTAATACTACATCTCTACTCCTATTGATTTGCGATTTTTAAGATCCCATAAGCGATAACCAAAATCATCAACCCCTTATCCAATAAAGGTACATTTCTTCGATTTAGCCTCAAGCTTTGTTCTATCATCTTTATCAATATGGACAAATGCTTCACAACCAAAAGTTCTCAGAAATGTGTATTTTACCTGTTTACCTATCCATGCCTCCTCTGGAATGCCACCATCCAAAGTGCTTGAAGGCCCTTTGTTTATTAAATAAAAAACAGTGTTTACAACATCAGCCCAAAACTGTAAGGGAAAGACTGCATGCAATCTCATACACCTTGCATGCTCCATGATCATTGTATTCATCCTTTTTGACATGCCATTTTCTTGTGGTGTTCCAGGGACTGTCTTCTCTCTGCGAATCCCATTGTGTGAATAGTAACTGTCAAACTCCTTGCTGTAGTACTCGCCTCCATTATTAGATCTAAGAAATTTCAACCTTTTTCTTGTCTCATTCTTAGCCAAAGCTTTCCACTTCTTAAAAGTATCAAACACATTAGATTTTTGTCCAATGCAATAAACCCAAGTTTTCTAGTTGCATCATCAATAAAAGTAACATAATAATGAGAGACACCAAGATATTGTACCTGATATGGTCCCCATACATCTATATGGACAAGCTCTAACTTTTCACTCTTCTTTTGTTTCCCAATCCTGAGAAATCTAACTCTCTTCTGTTTTCCATAAACACAGTTCTCACAGAATTCCAAACTTACGTGCTTTAGATCTGGAAGCAGTTTCCTTGAGTGGAGAATCTGCATCCCGTTCTCACTCATGTGGTCAAGCCTATGATGCCACAACGCCGCACCTGTTTTCATGGAAGCTACATAGATATAATGATAAGTATTATGAGGACATACATATAACGTGTCTACCCTATCTCCTTTTGCTATTACCAGTGATCCTTTAGTGATATTCCACCACATTTCTCCAAACATAGACAAATAGTCGCTATCTCCCAACTGCCCTGTTGAGATCAAATTTATTTTCATAGCATGAATGTGCCTTACATCCTTTAGCATCCATTCACTTCCATTATTTAACTTAATCCGTACCTTACCCTTTCCAACAATTTTACATGGTTCATCATCCCCCAATAAAACATGTCCAAAATCACCTTGAACATAATCATGAAATAATTTCCTATGGGGTGTAGCATGACATGAAGCCCCTGAATCTACTACCCAGTAATCACTAGTATTATGTAATGTAAGAATCAAAGCATCTTGTAACACATCACCTACTACATTTGCTTCTTGAGTAGTCTCTTACTGCCTCTCACCTTTCTTCTTTTTTGCTCGACAGTCTTTCTTCAGATGTCCTTTCTTACCATAGTTCCAACACTCTATTTTTACGAATATGGACTTGGATCTTCCTTTTTTAGACTTGCTAAGATTTCCTGGGCTCCTTCCTCTCTTGTTTTGTCTCCCTCTACTCTCCATGGTCAACGCATTACCTGATGTCTCACCTTTTCTTTTTCTTTGCATTTCCTCGCTAAGAATAACACCAACAACATCATCAAAATTAAGAGTGTTTGAACTAGGGATAGAGTTACTTACAGCCATGACCAAGCTATTCTAGCTTTCTGGAAATGAGCACAAGATTAGAATATCCCTAACCTCATCATCAAAGTTCACTTTTACAGAACTTAACTGACTGGTAAGTGTATTAAACTCATTTAAATGGTCAGCAATAGATCCACCTTCTGACATATTCATATTAAATAAATGCCTCATTAAAAATACATTTTTAGAAGCCGATGGTTTTTCATAGAGCTTACTGAATGCGCTCATCACACCCTCTGTTGTTTTTTCTTTCAAAATATTGAAGGCCACCAATGAAGCCAGGCACAGCCGTATTGTTCCTAGTGCCTTTCTGTCAAGAACCTCCCATTCTTCATCCTTCATAGCTGCCGAATGTTTTTATTTTCTGCCCAACGCCAGGTACATATCCTTCTGGTACAGATAGTCCTCCATTTGCATCTTCCATAACTGATAGTTTTGGCTGTTAAATTTCTTGACCCTAAACTTTCCCTCTTCTGCCATTTCTCCCACTCGAACCAGGAACCCTTATTTCCTGTGAGTTTACCAGCCAAATAGACCTTTTGTCTTTGATACTAATTGTTATAAAACAAGACCGCAGAACAATAACACATATACAGTTAAATCATTAAACAATATGCAAAACACATTAAAACATTATAGAGAGACACAGATATAATGTGGTTCACCCAAACGATGGGCTACGTCCATAAAGAAATTTCTAGTCCTTTTATTATAGTCCAAAAAGATGAAGGGATACAACTTGCAGCAAAACTATTGCACTTCCTCTTCACGTTCTCACAGTCTCTCTTCCAATACAAAATAATACCATACACAGTCGTGTTACAATGCTTTCTTTTATAGGGGAAATACCATGGGAAAATACTACAGTTAACCCAATACCATGGGTCCACAAAACTGTTGGCCAACACACATCCCAACCCCAAGGCAAGGGGAATGAGTGTACAGTACACCTGGGGTACAAACACAACTGAATAATATCTCTGGATCTAGAAGATTAGTCTCCACAACCAACAGATGACTCACACTGGCTCACTAAAGAAAGTGGTATTTGGCCCTGACTCTGTAGAGATCACAAATATCTCAAATGGGAATATTATAGCGAAAGGTTTTGTAGACCATGCCTCCAAATCATATGCATTCTCACACTTCATGCCATACTCAGATCCAGTACAAACACAACTTCCATTCGAAGCAGATACAGGTATTAAAACTCCTTTAATTGCATTTGTAGATACAAATTTATTGTCTAATATTTCAGATTCAGATTTAGATAAAGAGGAATATCAACATGATATTGATATTGAGCTTACACCTCAAGAGGATATAGATATATATCCAACATCTATTTCACTTCAACATCCTAAATGGTCCCAGAAGCTCATTAAAGAAGCTGGGGATGTTTCTCCAAATCCAGATGATAGAAGAAGAACGAGGTCCCAGTATCAGAAAGAGTATGTTGCACTGTTCCACATAGATCCACTTCTCCCTGAGAGGTGCTTCATGATGTTTGGATCATATCCTCAAAAATTAAAAGGCACTTTCCATGATCCAATATGGAAAGAAACTATGGATGAGGAATTTGATTTGCTACAAGACAACAAATCTTGGGAACTTGTCCACTTACCTCCAGGTAGGAAACTAGTTCAATGCAAATGGGTCTACATGACCAAGATAGCCTATGATGGAACCACAACCAAGTATAAGGCTTGGTTGATGGAAAAAGGATACTCACAGGTTTAAGGATTGGAATATATTGAGACATTTTCTCCAGTAGAAAGAATGGACTCCATCATACTTGTCTTGGAAGTTGCAGCTTCAAAAAGGTGGGAGGTACATTACATGGATGTTAAAAGTGCCTTCCTCCATGGTGACTTGAAAGAGGATATTTATATGAAACAACCTAAGGGGTACATTTAGGATTCCTCCTTAGTTTTCAAACTGAGGAAATCACTCTATGGGATCAAATAATCCCCAAGGGCATGGCATTCCAAAATGGATGCCTTCCTCATGTCACCGAGATTTGAAAGATGCAAATTAGATTGTAATGTTTACATGTAGAATAAAGAGGGATTCTTGCTATCGATTGTTCTATATGTGTATGACTTGCTCATTACTAGCAGCTCTACTGCTGGATTGAGAAGCGTCAAGTCAACTCCGAACAAAGCATCAGTGCTATGTCTAATCTGGGACTATTAAGATAGCTCATTGGTATCGAAGTAAGTCAAAAGAATTCAGGAATCATGATCTCACAGTCTAGATACTCATTAGACATGCTTAGTATATTCCACATGGAAGACTGTAAAGCATCCCCTTTTCCCTTCCTATCTGGCATGAGGCTAGAAGAAGGTGGTTCTACACCATTGGTAGACAACACTCTTTTAAGACAGCTCATTGGGAGCCTTCTATACCTCACACATTCAAGACCATATATATCCTATGGTGTGAGTGCTTCCTTTAGACACACGCAGGAGCCACATGAGCTACACTGGAAGGAAACAAAGCGTATCTTGCACTATGTGCATGGTACTAGAGATTATGGGATCCATTATGCAACTAGTGCACATCTTGATCTCATAGGCTTCACATATTCAGATTGAGCTGGAGATGGGATTGATAGAAAATCCACTTCAGGATTTGTGTTTATGTTGGGATCTGGGCCAATTTTTTGGTCCAATAAGAAGCAAGGAGGACTTGCACTCTCTTAAGCAGACTCCAGATTATAGGGGGGTTGTAAATGAAGCTATTCAGGAAGTTTGGATGCATGGCATCTTGATATAATTTGAGATTCACACTTCACCTTCAGTGGACATCTATTGTGACAACCAGAGTACCATAAAGATATCTAATGATCCAGTTCAGAAGCAACGGATGAAGCATATTGAAGTTCACATGCATTATATTGAGGAACTAGTGCATGGAAAAACTATAACACTGCATTACTGCCCTACAGAGGAGAATATTGTAGATATATTTACCAAGTCCTTCACATAAAATATATTTGTCTTTCTTAGATCTCTTCTCAGTGTAAAGGCTTTATTCATTATTCCTGATTCACTTCTTTTTTGAGGGGGGGGTTTTCCCATGAGGTTTTCCCCATTTTCATTTGTTTATTAAGTACTATTTTATTTTTCATTAGATTGTATGGGTGACTTTTGGCCTAGTTTCTAGGGCCCAAAGTTGTCCAAGTTAGGATTAAGGGGGGGTGTTAGGATTAAATAATTCTCCCTTGTCCATATATAGTCTATTTGATCATATTTCCTAACTAAGGTGTAATTTGGGTGAGTTTGGTGCCACCATGATATTGGTGCCACTGGTGCTATTGGTTCCACTGGTTCTAATCCCTACATTCTAGGAGCCACTATGAGTGCCACCAACAACCTCCATCAGTTGGTTGTGGTAGGTAGGTGATTATGGTGAGTCAAACTCTAGTTACAATTAGTTAGATCACTCCCAGTTAGTCTAGCGCCCGTTTTTCATGGCTGCATGGGAAAGTGGCACGTTTTTCCACCTACCTCATTAGTTTAACTAGTTTAACTAGTTTAAACTGATTGTAGACTGATTTAGACATCAAGAATTAGACTAGTGGCTCCCATGCAGTGATTTAGACACAGTGAGTTAGCCAGTTAGTCAGGTTTAGTTGGTAGATTCGAATCATATCCACATGATTTGATTTCTCTTTATTGTAACAATGTTGTATTAATGTTGGACTAATGAATATTAATGTTGTAACTTACTGATCTATTATTATCATATTTGTCTCAAATTTTTCTTGTTCAGTGTACATTGTTCTTGATATTCCACTACATAATTCTGCTTCTCAATTGATCTCATTTGGATGTACATCAATGGTTCACAAATTTAACAAAATGTGGGATGTGATCTTGGATTTTGGGTCATATGTAAATATTTTACCAAATAAATTGTGGGAGTTAATGGGAATACCTAAATTGGTTTTTTTGCTAATACAGTTGAGGCTAGCAAATAAGTATAGAGTATTCCTAGTAGGAATATTGGAGGATGTGGAGGTAGACATTGATGAGAATAAGACTAAAGTAAATATTGAAGTGATAGAGATTTTGTATCGATCAAATCCATATCTAGCCTTGTTGGGTATTGATTGGCATTTGCAAATAATGCTATATTCAATTTGAAAAGGATGACTATGTCTTTTTGAGTCGGAAGAAGTGAGAGTAGTATCTCCTTTGGACCATATTATTAGATTTTGACAGCCAGATCTTAGGCCAAAAATAGTCTTCACATAGATTGCACAATATAGATAAGAGAAGAATGATTGAAGAACAATTTGAGAAATATTCAGTTAATTATTATTCACATTATGGGTGAATATATAATACAACATCAATGAATAGTTCAAATACCTACTCAGGTAGTTGAATCAATATTGATAACTTTTCACAATTTAAAACACCTTTCAATTATTCAATAACACACATGATCAACAAAATAAACACAACACACAAATTTATCATGGAAGCCCAATTGGGTAAAACCACCAATACTTCCTATTACTACAAAATTGTATTTACAAAATAGTTTTTTCTTGCTGCTACAGACAGGGATGGCACTACACCCTATTTACCAACAACTATTGGAAGGAGGCTACGACCCCTTATTTTTTCAGCCACTACTAACAGGATGATGCTACACCCTATTTACCATCTACATCTGGAAGGAGGCTACGACCCCCTAGAAATCTTGTTCTTTCCCTAGTGCATCCCAACCTGCCTCATATGATAATTTGGTCTTTGACATTTCTTCAATCGAGCTATCAACTAAATGTGTAGAGATAAATATTTGAAGTTATAAACTATTGTTTATATACCCTCAAACATTCGTCAGTGACCTACCTTTATAGTGACTCTCCAAGAAAACTAAACCAATTCGAAACTAATTCTCTTTTAATTGATTTTTTATTGTTTAATTTTCTAGTCGCGACCTTCCACATTTTCCTTTCCGCAACGATCCTTCCGCACCATTGGTTTCTTGCGAACTCTTTCTAGAATGTGGATCTAATGCAGATTGCAGATTGCGGATGCACGTTTTTACTTTTCTCAAAAGGTCCTTCCACAATTTCCCTTGTGCAACTACCTTTCCGCAAGGTACTTTCCACAATGGTCTTTCCACACCATTGATCTTTTGCAGAATCTTCCTAGACCATTGATCTTAGATCAGATGCAGATTGCATATTGCGAGTTTTCCAAAATGCTAAAAGTGCTTCCACAATTTGCTTTCTGCAATATTCTTCTGCATCGTTAATCTCATGCAGACTCTTTCTAGATCGTTGATCTTAGATCAAATGCAGATTACGGATTGTGGGTTTTCCAAATTTCATGAAAAATTTTCTGCAAATTCCTTTTTGCAATCTTTCTTCCGCACCATCTATCTCTTGCGGAGTCTTTCCTGACCGTCGATATTGCGGATTGTGGGTTCTCCAATTTTGTTCATACTTCCGCGATTCCCTTTCCGCAAATATTCTTCCACGCCGTCGATATCTTGTGGAGTCCGTCCTAACCATTGATATTGCGGATTGCGGAATGCAGAGTGCAAAACCACACTTTGCTATTTTGGACCTCCACAATTTCTCCTTCATAACTTTGTTTTCACAATTCTTCTTAACCGTTGATTTCCTTGCAGGTTCACTCCTGTCCATTGATCTCTTGTTGAGTCGATCCTGACTATTGATCCACGATCAAATGGTAATTTGTTCTATAGCGTTGTGGATCACTCTGTGGTCGTAGATTTTCTACGGACTTTCTTCTAACCGTTGGATCTGTTCATTGTCTCCTTTTCCCAAAAAAAGGTATGGGGCCTGACAGGTCATCCCGGGCTCCAGGTTGGTTACTTCTCGTGGAGTTCAAGAACCTAACGCCCCCACAATAACTTTTCTCTACGCTTCGAATAATTGTAGTGAGGCTGGTGGATATAAACACATACAAAATCAACGGCACTGTCAATGTGGGACAAATCTCAATCGTGAAAATCAATATGCACCATTGATCACCTGATCAGATGGTTGCTGAGTCTTCATGATGAATTCTTCTACATATTCTCATCTCCTCTATCTCTCGTATAGATCAACTTCTATTCATCGAATTGCCACCCGATTGTGTAATTCCTTTGTCTTACACTGAGTTTTCCGTGTAATTTATTTGTCATTGCTGAACTCTGTTTGACATCAATCGACAACCATTTTCAACATTCTCCTACTTTAGTATTGATGACAACATTTCCTTTTGGACAACATTTTCTCCCCCTTTGACAACAATGACAAATTTTTCCTTCTGGCAGGTCGCCCTGTCAACATATGTCCCCCTGAGATTATGCTTTTTCTTTACAGCTATTGTAAGGAGATTACTCCCAACTTTCATCTAAGATGCTCAAAATATTCCTTAGGTAATGGTTTTGTAAAGATATCAACAATCTGTTCTTTTGTGTCAACATACTCTAGTTTGTGTTGGAGTCATTATCCAACTTACACACTTTATTTGGTCAATTTTTGCCTAATTACCCACTATCCTAAGTTTAATTCACTTAATCAACATCAGATGAGCACACTATGACATCAACATGAGCACACCCATGCCTTCCTTCAATCAAGGAGGCCAACTAATCCTTCTCCTTTAATCGGGGAGGCTAACTGGGATTCCTCCTTCAAACAGGGAGCAATTCTGGGGTGATCTGAGTGTCATAAGTGCACCTAATTGCTAACTGATTGTTGTTTCACCTAACAATTAGTTAAGCTGAGTTGTAAAGGTGCCTCCATCATGAAATTGTCTATTTTGGGATGATTGGGATGAACTGGAGAGAACTAATGCGCCTCCAACTGCCTCTATTGACCAATGTCACTTCAGTTAACTTCATCATAGCTACTTGGAGCTAGTGATGTGCTACCACCTACTATTTGGGATGCAGTGACATGTGTCTGAGTTACATTCAGTTAGACTCGGTCATCTATTGCACTCTGATTCAGTTAGGACTTGGTGATATTCAGTTATAGTTTAGTTTAGTGGTTAACTAAGTGTGTCTAGTGTTGGATAATAATCAGTTAAGCTACACCCATCCATGCAATTCGAATGATCTCCTAGTGAATTCAAATTGGCTTGGAATTCATGCATTCTGCATGACATTGTATTGTATTATTCATTCTTTCATTGATTAAATAGGGCCGCAACCTCCTATTACAGTATCGTTACATCATTTCATGTCTAATTTGTCTTGAATCACTTGTGAGTTTATGCTTTGTCCCAACATTGATATGATAGAATCAATATGGTATTAGACCCATGGCGGGATGAAGCTATTCTTCAAGAAAAACATGATTTTTGCCAAATCTAGCATGCAAAATTGAGCAAAAGCTCAAATTCCATCACTGCAACAGAAGGCAAAAGTTTACCACTTAATACCCCAAGTAAAGGAATTGTTGATCAAGCTTGCTTGATCAATTATGCTGGGTGTGATGAAAACCTGAAATGTGCAGGCTGTTCAACCTTACGGTGACTTTTTGTGTTGATTGTATAATTTTTTATAGGTTCATTGCATTCGCTACAGTAGAAGTATGGATTCTTCCATAGAACTCCTAACTCCTTTCAATAATCACTAATGGAAGGGAGATATGGAGATCCAGCTACGTGCTAAAGGACTCTACAGAGTCACTATGGAAATGGAGGAAGAGCCTAACCATGTTGTGGAGAATGCTAGATTCTCTAACAAAATGGATGAAGCTTTTGGGTTTCTATATCTCTTTATCTCTAAGGACCTTATATTCCATCTCTCAGGATTGAAGACTCTGAAAGCAATTTGGGACCAACTTTCCTCGTTGTATGACAAACAAGATGATTTGAGGATTTATCAACTGGAGAATGAGCTAATTTCTCTTCAACCTGGGAATTTTGAGACTCTCAATGAATTCTTCACAAAATTCAAGTATCTAGTCCTACAGTTGAAGTAGTGTGAGGTGAAGAAGGAGGATTATCATCTCATCCTCTCCATTCTCTCAAAACGTGGTGCCAACTACTCTGTATTTTTTTCTACTTTTCATTCTGGGAAGCTCACAATCCCTGGATGGAAGATTCCTTCTCTCAATGCCTTCATTGAGTCCCTAACAAACGAGCATGACAAGTTTGTTCAGATGGGGATCATTCGATCCTCAAAATATAAAGCCCTATTTTCTTCAGAGACCAAAGATCCGAAGGGGAAAGGGAATACGAATCAAAAGACTAAATTCGAAGCTCCAAAGCCTAAAGAAAATATCCAGCAGCAAGAAGAGTCTTTGGGCTCGAAGAAACACAAGAACAAAGGAGACCATGAGAAAGAGAAAGTCAAGTGTTCATATTGCAGGAAGGGCTTCCACCTTGAACATTCATGCATGAAGAAGAAGCTTGATGAGATGACTTCTCTCCTTGAGAGAAAAAATATCAATCTTCCAAAGAGTGTTCTAAAGAGAGATCACCAAGATCGGGATACCCAACAAGAAAGAGGACATGCTCTCATGGAAAGCACCTCAAAGCCCAAAGCTATGCTCATAGAATCTGGAGATTCAAATCACATGATGGCAAGTAGAGATTCCTTATCTTTTGTGGACACCGGCAAGAGCGTTCCCTTCCACATGGGTGATGATTCTACCATCATTTTGAAAGGACAAGGTACACTAGATCTTGAACATGGCACTTTTTTCAATGTTATGTATGTACCCTCCTTGGCCTCCAACCTCATGAGTGTATATCAAATGACTCATACCAAAGTGCCCAAGAGAGTAACCTTCATCCCCAATGATGTACAAATCACTGAGATTGCATCCAGTAAACTTGTTGCAAAAGGCTTAGCAAACCATCATGCAAAATCCTATGAGTTTTCCCATTTTCTAGCGGATGCAAAGCCCACCGCTCTTCTGAATCATGGAAATGAGGTCAGTAGACTATAGCATGAGATATTTGGTCATTCAAATTTCAATTACTTGCAGAAACTTCAGAAAAATTCCACAGTTGAAGGCCTCCCAGTCATCAAAGCTACCACGAGAGTTTGCAAAGGTTGTATTGTTGGTAAACACCCTGAGCACAAGTTTGATCGGGGAAAGGCAAGTCGTGCATCAAGTATCTTGGAGCTGATTCATTCTGATATCAGTGGAATGATGCTTACCACATCCATGAATGGATCTCGGTATGTACTCACCTTCATAGATTATTTTTCTAGATACACTTGGGTTTTCTTCATCAAGAAAAAATCCGAAGTTTTGGAGAAATTTGTTGAGTTGAAAGCACTGATTGAGAATTTCTCTGAGAGAGAGATTAAATATATGATATTTGATAATGGAGGGGAATATATCAGTAATGAATTCCTGCAAATATGTTTAGACAGTGGGATCAAGATCCAACATTCCATTCCCTACAGTCCTCAGCAAAATGGTGTAGCGTAAAGGAAAAACTGCTCTCTCAAGGAGATGACCACATGCATGATGGAATCAAAAGGATTGGATGTAAATTTGTGGGCTGAGGCCATGAATGTTTATGCACACATTCATAACAGAGTACCTCACTCCTCTATGAAAGGAATGACACCTTTTGAAGCCTATTTTGGACACAAGCCGGATGTGTCAAATTTCAGGGTGTTTGTGTCCACTGCATGGGCCCGAATTCTGCATGACAAGAGGAAGGCTTTGCAACCGCAAAGTGTTGAATGTTTGTTTATTGGATATCCAGAAGAATATATCAGTTTCAAGCTGCTAAATATCATAACAAAACAATTTTTCATCGAAATAAGTGTTTGATTTGAAGAGCCTCTCCAAGAGGTAGAACTAGTCAAGGAGAAATCTGTTGAAATTCCCTCTTGTTCTGCTCATTATTCAGATGATGAATTTGGGAGTGATGGCTCTGATTTTTATGATATTATTCCTGATATCAGTCAGAAAAAAAATCAGGTTCAGAATCATATTCTGAAGTGCAAACACATCTCCCAACTTGGGCCAAGAAGACACTCTCTTCCACTGGGGAAAACATTGGAAATCCCGTTGATCCAAGAAGAACCCGGTCTGATTTTCAAAGAGAAGGTATTACGCTCTCTTGTCATGATTCATTGATATCTGAGAGCTGTTATTTAATGATTTTGTCATATCCTAAGTCCTAATACCATACTTAGAAAGATCTGAGATGGCAAGTTGCTATGGATGAAGAGTTTAATTCTCTTCGGAAAAATGCTACTTGGGAGTTAGTTTCTCTTCCACCTGGGAGGAAATTAGTTCAATGCAAGTGGGTATTTTGGAAAAAGGTTTCTGATGATGGCACAAACTGAAAATATAAGGCAAGGCTGGTTGCAAAAGGTTTCTCCTAGGTCTAAGGGGTGGACTATCATGATACCTTTGCACCGGTGGCAAAGATGGACTCCATCTGCCTAGTTTTGGCCATTGCAGCATCCAAGAACTGGGAGGTGCATCCTATGGATGTCAAGAGTGCCTTTATACATGGATATATTCATGAGGAGATATATATGGATCATATTGAGGGGTACACATCAGATCCTTCTTTGGTTTGCAAATTGCAGAAATCACTATATGGGTTGAAACATGCCCTAAGATCATGGTATGCCAAGATGGATGCCTTTCTTCTTTAACAAAACTTCCAAAGGTGTAAATCAGATATGAATGTGTATCTATAGAATTATGATGGTAATTTACTTATCATTGTTTTATATGTTGATGATATTTTTATTACAGGAAGCACACTTGCTTCCATTGCTTTCATTAAAACTGCTCTTCATGATGCATTTGAGATGAGCGATTTGGGGCTCTTGAAGCAATTTCTAGGGCTTGAAATCTCGCAAGAATTTGATGGGATAGTGGTAAATCAGTATAAATACATTTAATACCTTTTAGTTAAGTTTAACATGGCTGAATGTAAGGCTGCCCCATTTCCTTTCCTCTTAGGGATCAGCCTTGAAGAAGGAAAAAACACTCCACCCATGGATTACACTATCTACTGCCAGCTGATTGGTAGCTTGCTTTACTTGACACATTCACGGATTGATATTTGTTATGCTATGAATTATATATCAAGATACATGTAGCAGCCTGTTGATATTCATTGGAAGGCATCCACGATGATCCTTCTGTTAGATTTTTTATCATTTAAGCTATATGATCTTAGGATCTTATTTGAGAGAATAACAAGCACATCAATCAATCACAATAGACAATGGACACAAATATTTTCCTCGAGGAAACCATAAAGGAGAAAACTCCGCAACTTCCTCAGAGATATATTAAGCATCAAAAGTAAAACCCAAATATACAAAGATGATCTCCCGACAGCAGTTGTCTCTCTCTCTCTCTTGTTCCAACTTATTCTCTCTCTTAGTTATGCGCTGCAACTGAGTGTGAGTGACTGTGTGATAAATAGAGAGGATCACTCTCTATTTATACTAGTTTTTGACTTGACATTAACTCACCAGGGCCGTCTTCTCTAGGAGAGTCTAATAACCCTAGTGCCCCACAACTGTGGGGACTTTAACCCTTGATCAATAAGGAAGGTTACCCTCTATGACTTTACATGACTTGTTTACATTATTTATTCTCCTGATAGGAAAATCGGGGTATGACATGACTTGATTACATTACTAATTCTTCGATAGGAACATCGGGGTACAATACATAATATATACAACTGAATTCATTCCGAAGTTACAATTACATCAACACTCCCTCTTAACTAGGAAGGTATTCTCTCAACACACTTCATCAGCACAAGTATTCGTCACTGGATCATCACCACTGGATCATCATTAAGTTTGGATCATCATCAAGTCCACTATCATCAAGTCTACCATCATCAAGTCTGGATCATTTGGATCATCAATGGATCATCATCAAATCTGGATCATCATTGGTTCCGCTATCTTGAACAAATGGTGCTATCTCTCAATTCTAATCATCATAGGAAGTTCTACAGAGCCAACCATTTTTTCATTTTGGTTGTAGGCCTAGCCTCCATGTAGGTCTTCATCTTCTTCAGCACTTATATCTGACCATGGGAGGAACACATCCAACGACCATGCTAGAAAGGCATGCCCAACACTCACATCTGACCATGGGATGAACATCAACCATGTTAGAAAGTCCCAACACTCACATCTGACCATGGGATGAACACATCAACCATGTCAGAAAGGCTCAACACTTATATCTTACCATGGGATGAATGCATCAACCATGTAAGAAAGGCTTAGCACTTATATATTACCATGGGATGAACACATCAACCATGTAAGAATGGCTCAACACTCACATATGACCATGGGATGAACACATCAACCATGTCAGAAAGGCTCAACACTTATATCTTACCATGGGATGAACACATCAACCATGTAAGAAAGGCTCAACACTTATATCTTACCATGGGATGAACACATCAACCATGTAAGAAAGGCTCAACACTTATATCTTACCATGGGATGAACACATCAACCATGTAAGAAAGGATCTGTACCTATATATGATCATGTGATGAACACATAAACCATGTTAGAAAGGATCACAGACTCATCACTTCCCTTTGGAGGGAACCTCTATCTGGAGAACACCAAGCTTCTCCCTGAAGTACTCAAACTTCACTCTAGCTAATGGTTTGGTCAACACATCAGATATCTGCTCATCCGTCGCAACATACTGGAGATTCACTACTCCTCTCTACACCATATCCTTGATATAGTGATATTTGATCTCAATATCCTTCGACTTGTCATGGAACACTGGGTTCTCTGACAACTTCACACAACTCTGGTTGTCGCAATATATGAAAGTATCATCCAACTGGAGATCAAACAAATAATATAGTAGCTTCCTAAGCCACACTTCCTCATAGCTAGCCGAAAAATATGCAACATACTCTGCTTTGGCTATACTCAGTCCCACACAGGAGTGCTTCCTGCTAAAACATGAGATCACACATGATCCCATATTGAAGAAGCACCCTAAAGTTCTCTTCCTATCAATGGCACTACCTACCCAATCTGAATCCACATGACCTTCCAAGTTAATCTTCTGATTTGCCTGATACTTGAGCCTATAATCAACTGTATCCTTCAGGTACCTCAGAATATGCTTTGCAGCAATCAAGTGAACATTTCTTGGATCTATCAGGAACTGGCTCAATGTCTTCACGACAAAACAAATATCTGGTCTTGTATTCGTCAGGTACATCAAGGACCCAATCATCTGATGATACATCATAGCATCAACCGACTCAGATGAAGCATCACTTAATAGCTTTAGGTTTGATTCCATAGGTGTGGTCATGGCCTTGCGGTCCATCATCCCAAACCTCTTCAGGATCTCTAATGCATACTTCCCTTGTCCTAGGGAGATTCCATCTGCATTCTGCCACACCTCCATGCCTAGAAAGTAGTGCATCATACCAAATTCCTTCATCTTGAACTCAACAGCCATCTTCCTCTTTGTGTCTGCAATCAACCCATCTACACCTGTTAAAAATAGGTCATCTACATATAGTAGGAGCATCACTGGGTTCCCTTCTTCAACCTTGTAGTAAAGGTTGGAATCTGCTTTACTCTTAGTAAAGCCCAAGCTAGTCAGCAAGTTGTCAATTCTACTATACCATGTCCTGGGTTCCTGTTTGAAACCGTACAGGGATTTATTCAATTTGCACACATGAGTCTCCCTGTCATGTGTCTCAAATCTGAGTGGCCACTCCACATACACCTCCTCTTCTGCTACACCATTTAAGAAGGCAGTCTTGACATCCATTTGTTGTACCTTCCATTTCATGACTGCAGGCAGAGAAAGTACTGATATGACGGAAGTGTATCTAGATACAGGTGCAAAAGTATCTTCATAATCTATTCCTTCTTTCTGGGAGAAACCACGAGCCACAAATATTTCTTTATATTTCTCTATGCTACCATCTGCAGCATGCTTGATCTTGTAGATCCACTTGGAAGTCACAACAGAGTTCCCCTCTGGTCTTAGGACAACATCCCAAACATCATTCTTCATGATCGACTGGTACTCCTCGATCACAACATCCTTCCATTCTTTCTTCTCTGTTGCTTCTTCATATTTGGAAGGTTTTTTATCGATGATGTCACATAATAATGATACATATTCGGAGTAGGACCTAGTTCTCTTTCTTTCTCTGTTCATTTCTTCTGGAGTCCCATATATTTATGCACCTTGGATAGCCTCTCGTACCCATGCAGGTTTCCTCTTGTGAGGATTATTCTCTTGATGTGGATCTACTGGTTCCTGAGGTTCGTCCATTTCTCTATCTTCTTCTGGAGTTGCTTTGTTCATAGTTGTATTATGGATTCTAGGTACTTCTGATTCTTCAGAGTCTTCAAGAGGTCTTTTTCTGTACTTGATGTAAGCTGAGTCTTCTTCAAATGTTACATCTCTGCTGATGCCGATCTTCTTGAATCTTGGGAAGTATATTCTCTAAGCCTTTGAGTTCTTAGAGTATCCCACAAATATACCCTTCTTTCTTGAAGGATCTAACTTTGTCCTCTTTTCTTTTGGAATGTGTATGTACAATGGACAACCAAATATTCTAAGATGACTGAATTCTGGTTTCTTGCTGAAAAATAATTCTTCAGGTGTCTTGTTCTCGAGTACTATATGTGGAGTACGGTTCTGTACATACATAGCTGTCCTGACAGCTTCTGCCCATAAATGCATAGGAAGTTCTTGATCATGAAGCATTTACCTTGTTGCTTCCATGATTGTTCTATTATTTATTTCCACAACCCCATTCTATTGTGGATTATATGGAGTGGTCAACTCCCTCTTAATCCCTGAATCTTTGCATAATTATTTGAATTCTTTTGATGTGAATTCTCCGCCATTATCTGATCGAAAGATCTTGATCTTCTTCTCTGTGTGGTTCTCGATCAAGGCTTTGAATTCTTTGAATTTGTTGAATACTTCATCCTTGTTATTTATGAAGTATATCCATGTAATCCTATAAAAATAATCAATGAAAGAAACATAATATACATACCCGCTTAGAGAACTGGATGACATTGGACTGCATACATCGTAGTGGATGATTTCCAAGATTCCTTTTTCCTTACTCTTGCTACTTGGAAATGTATTCTTTGTATTCTTTCCTTTACATACACCTTCATGTTTTTCCTGCATTTCTGGAAGACCTTCAATAGCTTTGCTTACAAGTGGTAGTGCCCTGTATTGCACATGTGCAAGCCTTCTATGCCACAGTTCATTTGGTTCTACTGAGACATGAACCAAAGCTTGTTCTGGTTCGCCTTTCAATTTGTATAGTCCTCCCTCTTGTTCTCCAATTACTACTGCATCGTCAATAGTCTTTCCTTTTAGCCACATGAGGACTTGGCCATCTATAAATGCAACCCTCATGCCTTTTGCATCCAATGCAGAGATGGAGAGAAGGTTCTTCTTTAGTCCTGGTACAAATAGGACATCCTTCATCTTTATAGACTTTCCAGAGTCGAGTTTGTAAGAGGATTCACCACTACCTTTTATTAGATACTTGTCACATGCCCCAATTTGCAAAACAATTTTATGTTTTTGAGGAACATTATGTTATATTTTATGTTAAATTTTGTAATTAATGACCAAGTGGGGTCAAGGATAATTTAATGTATTGCAGAATATTTTATTAATAAATAAATAAAATATGAGACAACAACTTAGGGAAGTTGTTAATTGAGTGTTTACTGGTCACTTGGTGGAGGAGACTGGGTTGAGAGCATATTGACATGTGGCAGCATCCTCAAACTACTTCTAGCTTTTGTAGGTGGCAACTTCCCTATTTTTGTGGTCATGATTCCCCAAGAAAGTGGAACAGGAGCAGGTGGCTCATTAAGTAAAAACTGACCCAAAAGACCTAGGCATGCTAATAAAACTTCCCATTGAAGACAGTTGAGGCTGCTCATTCTATACTTGTGATCATTATGAGTAAATGAAGTGCACATGTGAATTCAATGGAGGGGACTAGCTGAAGTAAGTTTGAGGGGATAAGTGCTAGAGACTGAACTAGTGCAACTATTCTGAGCCGAGTTCATACTGCTGTAAGAAGAACTGAGTTATTGCTGAACACTCAGTGGAGTTGCAGAAGATTTAAATACTACATCTCTCACCCAGTACTTCTACCAGGTGGACCAGAAGACAAGCTTGGGGGTCCTGAGAAGTGTAGTCCAACTCTTCTCCAGGAGTTGGCTGGGAGGAACAACTTCCTTAAGCTGTAGTCACCTCCTCTATATTACAGGTTCTAATTGTTTAAGTTCAGTCGTTATTTTATTTACTGTATTTGGAAAGCTTAAGATTTTTTGATAATCAAGTATATTTCTGCTGTATTGCTATTAGGGATAAATAGAAAAATTATTTATGCTGTGAAAGTTAGTAACTAGCTAGATTAGGGTGACTTAATAGAGAAGTTTCTGAGTTGATTGATAGATAGGAAAAATTACCTAAAGTGTATTTTTCCATGCCTCTTGCAAGGCAGTACTCTAGTACAACAGGCATATTTATTTCAAATAAGTAGATTTAATAAGACTTGAATGCAGATGCAAATGATTACTTTCTATAGGATTTTGTGTAAATTATTTACAGAACTTTAGCTGCATTTGTATTATCTACTTAAAGTATTTAAATTAATTAATTAAAGATAGAAGAAAAAGTTTAAATAATACATACTGGTATGTATAATATCAATTTATAAATCTAGTAAGTAGACCTAAATAAATGATATAGGAATAGTAAAATATTTAAACTAGGTTTAATGAAACAAAAATACTAGATCTATAAACCATTAAGAAAAAATAGGGTTTTACAAAAGATCTGTTCTTTCACAACAGATTAAATTAAAAATTTATAATACTAAAACCTAGCAGTATATTCCAGAAAATTACAGAAAAGAAATACATTTATATATTCAATTCCATTTCCAGAATTTATTATAGTATAATTAATTTTACTGCTAGCAAAATAATTCTTAACCAAATATTATTAAATCTTAATCCTTTTATTAAGAAACAAAAAATTCTTACTGATAAACTTAACCCTAACTATCGAAAACTAAATAACACTAAAAATAGCTAATACACAGATTACACATAAATTTAAACCAACAAAGATACTGCAAATTTCAGCTTTAAGCTATGAAAATTCCTTTAGTATTAAAAATAAACTGAACAGACATAGTTTGGCCTACGACCTTTTCCATTAACTGTCAAGGATTAAAAGCCTGAGCAAAACTATTCTTAATAGTTAAACAAGGCTCACAAAATTGAAATAACCATCTGTTCAGCTACGAAAGCCCCTTACCAAAGCGAGTAGTGATGTAAGAACAACCCTTCAAGTTTTCTTTAAACATCCTAGTCAGATCTTCGTGAAATGACCAAGTAGCTTGACAGTAAAGTCATGGCTTAAAAGGCAGTTTTAAAATTATTACCATACTTTCAACTAAGGGCGAGAAGGCTCAAAACTAAATATGTAAGTCACGGCTGTGAAATACTTACCCCCACTTTACAGACAACCATTAGGTCTTTTAAAAATAGAAATTAATGAACAAACTGAGCAACTAAAGACCACGACCGAACTAACAACCACAATATATGGCAGTGCCATAAAAATCCACCTCACAATTGTGCAGGAGAAAAACCCCAGGTGAAACCAAGGCTTATCGGTTTCAAAGCCTTCACAAAAGCTCTGTTGATGAAGTTAACAATACTTTGAGCCACCGTGATGAACCTGCACAAACAAGACCAAAAAGAAGATGTGATTTAATACTGAAATCCATAAATAAATAAAATTAAATTTATTCAAAGCAGTAAAACCAGTCAAAATTCTTACCTAGAGCACGGTGCAGTGGTTGAATGTAGCAGTCTTATCCTTCTTCCCTCATGAGCATTACAAACTGAAGTGGAACCCTGCCAACATAAACATGCAAGTGTGTAGTATTCAAGATGGATTCTTAGGCCGTGGCAAGATAAGAACAAAACCCTCGTAGAGGAACGAACAGTCTTTAAGAACTCAGCTCACATAGTGAACAAACCCCGTTGCACTCTTTACTAATTTAGAGTTCCAACTCTCACATTAATGCGAAGGAAAGAAAAACCATCAATACTCTCAACATAGTTAAACAAAACGACCTCACGATGGCAGCAAGACTGCTTACTCACCCTTTACACCAGCTCGTAAGGCACACAAAGTCCTGTGTGCTTTTTAATGGAGGTTTGATAGCAAGCATGGAGGCCATGAGCTCTCGTCTCGACCACTCCATAAGCCAAGCAACACAAAGCACGTTTTTAGGGTTTGAAGCCAGTTATATGGGGTTTCAAGTCAACAAAAACCCTAAGCTTTATTCACCAACCACATGTCCTTTAATAATTTACAAATTATGGGTATCAAGCTATAGTGGAAAGTCTCGATTGTTAACTTGCACAAATCATTTGGGTTTTAAGTTAAAAACTTATAACATTATTACATAGTAACAATGTTTTCCCTTGTTTCGATTTCTTTGGTTATAACCATAAGGTATTAAAAATTGAAAAGTTCTCATTTTACTAGAGACCATGGAACAAAAATATTCTATCTATATTCTTCTTAGTATTAAATAATGTTTTTATTTGATAGTAATAAGACCACAACGATCGAGATAAATTAACCTTCCATAAAAGTACATAACCATAAATCTTGTATTTTGGAAGATGTTCATTTACAATTGGGTTTTGTGCATAGTTTAACTATAACCTTAGCATTTATAAGATTTTCTTCTATTTTGTTTTTAACACCTACTATTGATAATGATATTATACAAATCAAGGAAAATAAACCAATTACATGAATATAACTATTCATAAAAAATCCTGAAGCTGGGATTAGTATAATAATACATTTGGAAATTACAATATATCCATTGCAATCGAAAGCTCATATTAAACGAGGTTTATATACTAGAGAACTAGGTAAGAATACATGACTTAGAAGAATTACTAACATAGAGTATTTAAAGTTTAAAAAGAAACTCAAATGGATAAGAACAGTACCATAATCCAATCTCTAAACGAAAAAGATGTAGTTATGAATGCAAGTATGTGTAACATATCTTCTCGTTTATGAATTTATTTAGGCCACTAAACTCTTATTGGTAAGAGTAGAACTGTTCTTAATCTCTAACATCCCAAAATGAAATATAAGCATATAATTGAAAATACAAGAAGGGAGATTATTTGGATCAAGTACTATAGTGGTAAACTTGATTGCACATAACCCATCCTTTCACAGTATTGTTTTTACCATCATTTATGCAGTTTGATAACATTAGAAATACCAACAATACCTTCTTCAGGGTCAAGCTGTAAACAAACATTTTTACTAGCATTTTATCCTATGCTAGTTGAATATTATACTCGATCTAGCTATTTTACTGGTAACAACACTGCTTACCTATTTAGAACCTGTAAAAGAAGCATCATTCCACTGCATTAGTTGTAAGCTAAGTAATCCCCTATCTCATCTAAGATTCTTTCCTACTTGAGAAAAGCAAGTAATAACACACTTAGTATTAGTTTAAGATGCAGTTTCCTTTCTTGCTTTCTAAAACATAAACTGTTGTGTTTAACATCCCTAGCATAGTACTTCAAGATAAACTAATAAATTATATAGAGTTAAAGAAATATAATGCTCTTTGTTAAATATTACTCTTTGAGTATCCACTAACAGCTATTGGTTCATTGGCAATGACAACCTTGAACATTTTATGTTACATGAATTATTTTTAATTTTTATGAATTTTTGGGTTATTACATGTGGTATTAGAGTAGAAGGTTCAAACACTAGGCCTGAATGTGGCTCAACTTGCATAAATAAAATAGTAGATTTAAAACATGTATACTGCTTTTTATTTTTCGTTTGAATTACACTACAGAGAATTTTTCTGAGTTAACTGCAGGTATGGAAGGATTGGAAGAATATGCGGATTAGGAGTCCCCATTTACTGAACGATGTAATTCTAAAAGAGAACCTATACAAGAAGAAATAACTAATAACTCATCTGAATTACTACAAACAGTCAAGGAACTCAGAATAGAGATAGAAATGGTCAAAAAGGAAAATGAGAGAATTTTGAGAGCTCAAGAGGAGCTAAATCAGATTTTAATGGAAATATTTTAGAATGAGAAAAATGATAAACGAACAGAGTCTGAAGATATGCCTTACCAACATAAAGATAAAAATACTAAACAGTTTAAAATCGAAAGTAGCTCATCTTCTGAGGTTTATGGTGATGCACATAAAAAAATTATCAATATACTAGTGATAGTAGCGAAGATAATCATCATACAAGAAAGATAAAGTTTAACCCTTACGAAGAAATCTATGGAGAATTCAAGAAAATCAAGCCACCAACCTTTAATGGTGAAACTGAGAAGGGAGAAGAGGTGGAATAATGGCTGTCCGAGATGAAGAAATATTTTCAAATTTATAATTACTCTAATCAACTAAAATCCAAAAAAGCTATTTATAAACTCACTGGGAAGTCAAATATTTGGTGGCAGGACCTAAAAAGAGTAAAAGGCATAAAGTAGAAAAACATTAATTGGAGTATGTTCAAGAAATATTTTAAGAAGAAATTTTTGTCTGAACAATACTATGAGGAGCGGGCTAAGGAATTTTATGAATTAAAACTGGGAACAATGAACATGAAAGAACTAAACAGTAAATTTCTAAGTCTACTCAGATATGTGCCTTATATCATGGATGATAAGCCTAAGGTACAGTGGTTTCTAAGATGCTTACCCTATCGTATAAAAGACAGAATTGAGCATGACAATCCAAAAAATTTAGAAGAAGCAATGAGAAAGGCGAATTTCTGTTATGAACAAAATCAAAAAGAGGAAAGTATGACAAACTGGAAAGCTAAAAGAACTAATAATTTTGAACAAAGGAAGAAAGGTTTTGTACCTAACTGAAATTTTAAGAATAATAACACACAAAATTTCCTAATAAAAATTTCCAAGGGAGAAAAAGTAATTCACAAATAAATCCAAATGGTCAAAGAAATAAAGAAACTGTTAATAATCGGAGTAACTATACCAAGAATTTTGAACGGAAGGAACCAATAAAGTGCTGGGAATGTAATGGTCCTCATTATGCATCAGCTTGCCCCAATTGGAAGAAGACTGTTAGCAACATACACACGATCCAGGAGGAGATGACTGTCGGTGATCTAGCGAGGACAATTCCCAGGATCAATGTAACACTGGAGAACAGGCAAGCGGATTACAAAACTTCCATGGTGGAAGTGGAAGGTAAGCTGAATCAAATACCTATATATATTTTAATTGATCCAGGGGATAGTTTAAGCTATATTTCTCCTGATTTAGTAGAAAAGTGTAAGCTATTAGTAGAAAATTTTGCAAAGTCTTGGTTAGTCCAACTAGCTATTGGTGCAAAGAGAAAGGTAATTAGCTTTGTTAAGAATTGTACAGTAAAAATGGATCAGTTTGAAACCTCTGTTAAGCTTAATGTCTTACCTTTAGGTTCTTATGATATGTTAATAGGTATGGATTGATTAGAACATCATATGGTAGTCATGAACTATTTTGATAAAACATTTACTTGCGTAAGTAACGATGGAGAACTAATAAATGTAAAAGGAATCCCTAGGAAAACAACTATAAGATATATTTCTGCCTTGCAGCTTAAGAGAGATGTTCGAAAAGGCTATAAAGCCTTTGCTGTAACAATAATTAACGAAGAAAATACTAGTAACAAAGATAAATTAAAAATGGAAGATATTCCGATCCTAAGGGAGTATTTAGATGTATTTTCGGAAGAAGTTATGGGATTTCCTTTGAAGCGGGAGTTAGAATTTACTATTGAGCTGGTACCTGGTGCGCTGCCCAGCTCAAAATCCCCTTACCGGATGAATATACTGGAATTAAATGAACTAAAGTCATAGTTAAAAGAACTCATTGATAAGAATTATATTAGACCCAGTGCGTCTCCCTGGGGAGCACCTGTTATTTTTTTTAAGAAGAAGGACGAAACTCTACGAGTATGTATAGATTACCGTTAACTAAATAAAATGACTATTAAAAACAAATATCCATTACCCTACATAGATGATCTATTTGATCAGCTACGTGGAGCAACGGTATTCTCAAAGATTGATTTATGATCTGGTTACCATCAGGTTCGAATCAAAGATGAAGAAATCTTTAAAACAACTTTTAGGACCAGGTATGGTCATTACGAGTTTGTTGTTATGCCGTTTGGGCTTACTAATTCCCCAGCTGTTTTTATGTGTTTGATGAAAAATGTAATGCATAAATATATTGATAAGTTTATGGTCGTATTTATTGACGACATCTTAATTTACTCAAAGTCTAAAGAAGAACATAAAGAATATTTACAAATTGTCTCACAAGAATTACGATAACATCAACTCTATGCAAAATTTAGTAAATGTGATTTCTTTAAGGATAAAATACAGTATTTGGGTCATGTAGTGACTAAAGAAGGAATTTTCATTGACCCTGAAAAGATAAAGGAAATCGAAGAATGGCCAGTCCCAAAAGACATAATTGGCGTACGATCATTCATGGGGATTACTGGCTATTATCGAAGGGTTTTCAAGAATTGCAAATCCCATATTTTCTTTACATAAGAAAGGGAATAAATTCGAGTGGAGTCAAAAGTGTGAAGAAAGTTTTAAAAAGTTAAAAACATGATTAACTACCGCACCAATCTTAAGAATTGCTGACCCTAATAAATATTTTATAGTATGTATTGACACATGCAATGAGGGTTTAGGTGGAGTTTTAACTCAGGAAGGACACGTCATTGCTTACGAGTCTAGGAAGCTGAAGGTTCATGAGAAAAATTATGCAACCTATGACTTAGAATTAGTTGCTGTCATACATGCCTTAAAAATGTGGTGTCATAATTTAATCGGAAGGAAGTTTATATTAATGACAGATAATAAAGGGTTAAAATATCTGTTGGATCAACCTAACTTAAATGCTAGGAAATCTAGATGGCTAGCTTTCCTTAGCGAATACGATTTTGAAATCCAACATATTAAAGGAAAATAAAATAAGATTGTTGATGCATTAAGCATAAATGCAAAACTGAATTTTACAGCAGCAATCAACACCTATAAAATAGATTTAGAAGAATAGCTAGAAGAAGGAATAGGACAAGATGAAAATGATAAGAAATTACAAGCAAAGGTAAGAGAAAATTTAATTGAAAGTTTAAGTACATGGTATAGTTTGAACAAAAAAGGATTATTATTATATAAAGATAGACTATACGTACCTAATGTACCTAAGATTAAGTTGTTGATTTTAAACAAAATTCATAAAAATCCTTATTCAGGGCATCCAACTTATCATAAAACTATAACTATGCTAAGAAAGGATTATTTTTGGCCAAACATGAAAAATGAATTGGCAGAATACATTTCTAAGTGCTTTGAATGTCAGCAAGTAAAAACTGAACATCAACATCCAGCTGGGTTACTTCAGCCATTACCTATTCCTAGCTAGAAGTGGGAGATAATTAGCCTTGATTTTATCACAGGACCTCCTAGAAATCAAAACTTAAATGACTCAATAATGGTATTTGTTGATAAATTAAGAAAGGAAACTTATTTTATACCTGTAAAAACTACTTATAAAGCTGCGAATATTGTTGATATTTTATTAAAACAATTTTTTCGGCTACATGGAATACCAAAAGTAATAATTTCAGACAGAGATCCTAAGTTTACAGGAAACTTTTGGAAGTCTTTGTTTAAAGGATTAAATACTACATTAAAATTTAGTACCTCTCTCCATCCTCAAACATATGGACAGACTAAAAGAGTAAACTAGGTATTGGAGGATCTGCTTAGAATGTATGTAAAAGAACATCCAGGTAAATGGGAAGATTACTTACACCTGGTGGAATTTTCTTACAATAATCACTATCAAGCCTCTGCAAGATATAGTCCTTTTGAAATTTTGTATGGTAGGAAGTGCAATACCCCCATATCATGGAGTAATCTAGTTGACAGGCTAGTATTCGGACCTGAATTATTAAAACAGATGGAGTGAATTGTAAAACAGGTACAAGGTAACTTGAAAGTTGCGCAAGATCGACAGAAAAGCCAAGCAGATCTTAAACGAACTCAAAAGGAGTTCCAGATAGGTGAACATGTCTTTATTAAGGTGAGACCTAAAAAGATTTCTCTGAGATTAGGTAGTTGTGCTAAGTTAGCACCCCGATATTCCCGACCTTTTGAAATACTGTCCAAGATAAGATAGGTAGCATATCAGTTAGCTTTACCACCAAACTTAAAGGTTCACAATGTTTTTCATATTTATGTATTAAAAAAATATGTACATGATGCTACTCATGTTATTAATTGGAATGATGTGCAGGTGGAGCCCGAAGGAGATTTTCTGGTGGAATTGGATTGTATTCTCGAAAGGAGGGAGATCTTGCTTTGGAATCGCACCATTGGTCAGGTGAAGGTGCAATGGAAGCACCTTAGTCCAGAAGAAGCCACCTAGGAATTGGAAAGTCATATGTGGGATGAATATCCATTTCTATTTCAGGGCAATACTGAGAACGAAGAATAAATAACATTGAGGACGATCTTAGAAATTAAGGGGGTGTGTATGTTAAATGCCCCAATTTGCAAAACAATTTTATGTTTTTGAGGAACATTATCTTATATTTCATGTTAAAGTTTGTAATTAATGACCAAGTGGGGTCAAGGATAATTTAATGTATTACAGAATATTTTATTAATAAATAAATAAAAGATGAGACAACAAATTAGGGAAGTTGTTAATTGAGTGTTTACTGGTCACTTGGTGGAGGAGACTGGGTTGAGAGAAGATTGACATGTGGCAGCATCCTCAAACTAATTCTAGCTGTTGCAGGTGGCAACTTCCCTATTTTTGTGGTCATGATTCCCCAAGAAAGTGGAACAGGAGCAGGTGGATCATTAAGTAAAAACTGACCCAAAAGACCTAGGCATGCTAATAAAACTTCCCATTGAAGATAGCTGAGGCTGCTCATTCTGGATTTGTGATCATTCTAAGTGAATGAAGTGCACATGTGAATTTGATGGAGGGGACTAGCTAAAGTAAGTTTAGGGGATAAGTGTTGGAGACTGAACTAGTGCAGCTATTCTAAGATGAGTTCATACTGTTGTAAGAAGAACTGAGTTATTGTTGAACACTCAATGGAGTTGCAAAATATTTAAAGACTACATCTCTCACCCAATACTTCTACCAAGTGGACCAGGAGAGAAGCTCGGGGGTCCTGAGAAGTGCAGTCCATCTCTTCTCCAGGAGTTGGTTGGGAGGAACAACTTCCTTAAGTTGTAGTCACCTCATCTATATTACAGGTTCTACTTGTTTAAGTTCATTCATTATTTTATTTATTGTATCTAGAAAGCTTAAGAGTTTTTGATAATGAAGTATATTTCTGCTGTATTGCTATTAGGGATAAATAGAAAAATTATTTATGCTATGAAAGTTAGTAACTAGCCAGATTAGGGTAAATTAATAGAGAATTTTCTGAGTTGATTGATGGATACAAAGAATTACCTAAACTGTATTTTTCCACGCCTCTTGCAAGGTAGTACTCTAGTACAACAGACATATTTATTTCAAATAAGTAGATTTAATAAAACTTGAATGCAGATGCAAATGATTACTTTCTATGGGATTTTGTGTAAATTATTTACAGAACGTTAGCTACATTTGTATTATCTTCTTAAAGTATTTAAATTAGTTAATTAAAGATAGAAGAACAAGTTTAAATAATACATACTAGTATGTATAGTATTTTATACAATAAAACTAGTAAAGTTACAATTTATAAATCTAGTATGTAGATCTAAATAAACAATATATGCACAGTAAAATATTTAAACTAGGTTTACTAAAACAAAAATACTAGCTCTATAAACCATTAAGAATAACTAGGGTTTTAGAAAAGATCTGTTCTTTGACAACATTTTAAAGTAGAATTTTATAATACTAAAACCTAGCAGTATATTCCAGGAAATTACAGAAAATAAATACATTTATATATTCAATCCCATTTCCAGAATTTATTACAGTATTATTAATTTTACTGCTAGCAAAATAATTCTTAACCAAAGATTATTAAATCTTAATCCTTTTATTAAGAAACAAAAATTTGTTACTGATCAAATTAACCCTAACTATCGAAAACTAAATAACACTAAAAATAGCTAATACACAAATTATACATAAATTTAAACCAACAAAGATATTGCAAATTTCAGCTTTAAGCTATGAAAATTCCTTTAGTATTAAAAATAAACTGAACAGACATAGTTTGGCCTACGACCTTTTCCATTAACTATCAAGGCTTAAAATCCTGAGCAAAATTATTCTTAATATTTAAACAAGGTTCACAAAATCGAAATAACCATCTGTTCAGCTACAAAATCCCCTTACCAAAGCGAGTAGTGTTGTAAGAACATCCCTTCAAGTTTTCTTTAAAAACCCTAGTCAGATATTCGTGAAATGACCAACTAGCTTAACAGTAAAGTCATGGCTTAAAAGCCAATTTTAAAATTATTACCATACTTTCAACTAAGGATGAGAAGGCTCAAAACTAAATATGTAAGTCACGGCTATGAAAGCCTTACCCTCACATTATAGATAGCCATTAGGGATTTTAAAAATAGAAATTAAAGAAAAAACTAAGCAACTAAAGACTACAACCGAACTAACAACCACAATATATGGCAGTGCCATAAAAATCCACCTCACAACTGTGCAGAAGAAAAACACCAAGTGAAACTGAGGCTTACCGGTTTCAAAGACTTCGCGAAAGCTCTGTTGATGAAGTTAACAATACTTCGAGCCACCATGATGAGCCTGCACAAACAAGACCAAAAATAAGGTGTGAGTTAATACTGAAATTCATAAATAAATAAAATTAAATTTATTCAAAGCAGTAAAACCAGTCAAAATTATTTCCTAGAGCACAGTGCAACGGTTGAATGTAGCAGTCTTACCCTGCTTCCCTCGTGAGAATTACAAATTGAAGTGGAACCCTACCAACATAAACATGCAAGTGTGCAGTATTCAAGATGTAGTCTCAGGCCACAGAAAGATAAGACCAAAACCCTCGTGGAGGAACGAACAGTCTTTAAGAACTCAGTTCACACAGTGAACAAACCCCATCGCACTCTTTACTAATTTAGAGTTCCAACTCTCATAGTAACGTGATGGAAAAGACAAATCCTCAGTACTCTCAACACAGTTAAAAAAAACGACCTCACGATGGCAGCAAGGCTAGTTACTCACCCTTTACACCAGCTCATAAGGCTCAAAAAGGCCTGTGTGCTTTTTAATGGAGGTTTGACAGCAAGCATGGCAGCAATGAGCTCTTGGCTCGACCACTCCACAACCAAGACAACACAAAGCATGTTTTTATGGTTTGAAGCCAGCTATATGGAGTTTCAAGTCAACAAAAACCCTAAGCTTTATTCACTAACCACGTGTCCTTCAATAATTTACAAATTATTGGTATCAAGCTATAGTGGAAAGTCTCGATTGTTAACCTGCACAAATCATTTGGGTTTTAAGTCAAAACCTTATAACATTATTACATAGTAACAATATTTTCCCTTGTTTCAATTTCTTTGGTTATAACCATAAGGTATTAAAAATTGAAAAGTGCTCATTTTACTAGAGACCATGGAACAACAATATTCTATCTATATTCTTCTCAGTATTAAATAATGTTTTTATTTGATAGTAATAAGACCACAACAATGGAGATAAATTAACCTTCCAGAAAAGTACATAACCATAGATCTTGTATTGTGGAAGGTGTTCATTTACAATAGGGTTTTGTGCGTAGTTTAACTATAACCTTAGCATTTATAAGATTTCCTCTATTTTGTTTTTAACACCTACTATTGATAATGATATTATACAAATCAAGGAAAATAAACCAGTTACATGAATATAACTATTCATAAAAAATCCTGAAGCTAGGATTAGTATAATAATACATTTGGAAATTACAATATATGCATTGCAATCGAAAGCTCATATTAAACGAGGTTTATATACTAGAGAACTAGGTAAGAATACACGACATAGAATAATTACTAACATAGAGTATTTAAAGTTTAAAAAGAAACTCAAATGGATAAGAACAGTACCATAATCCAATCTCTAAACAATAAAGATGTAGTTATGGATGCAAGTATGTGTAACATATCTTCTCGTTTATAAATTTATTTAGGCCACTAAACTCTTATTGGCAGGAGTAGAACTGTTCTTAATCTGTAACTTCCCAAAATGAAATATAAGCATATAATTGAAAATACAAGAAGGGAGATTATTTGGATCAAGTAATATAGTGGTAAACTTGACTGCACATAACCCATCCTTTCATAGTATTGGTTTTACCATCATTCACGCAGTTTGATAACATTAGAAATACCAATAATACCTTCTTTAGGGTCAAGCTGCAAACAAAATTTTTTACTAGCATTTTATCCTATGCTAGTTGAATATTATACTCGATCTAGATATTTTACTGGTAACAACACTGCTTAAGTATTTAGAACTTGTAAAAGAAGCATAATACCACTGCGTTAGCTGTAAGCTAAGTAAGCCTCACTCTCATCTAATATTATTTCCTACTTGACAAAAGAAAGTAAACACACTTAGTATCAGTTTAAGATGCAGTTTCCTTTCTTGCTTTCTAAAACATAAACTACTGTGTTTAACATCCCTAGCATAGTAATTCAATATAAACTAATAAATTATATAGAGTTAAAGAAATATAATGCTCTTTGTTAAATATTACCATTTGAGTATCCACTAACAGTTATTGGTTCATTGGCAATGACAACCTTGAACTTTTTATGTTACATGAAAACTTTTTAATTTTTATGAATTTTGGGTTATTACAATAGTGGTAGTCATCCCCAAGTTTCACCTTGTGGGGTGATTCATGTTCTGATAGTCTCACAAAGGATTCCTTAAATCCATTCATGTGTTTGGAAGCACCACTATCTATAAGCTAATCATTGCTTCCATGTGAGACAGTTCTCATGAGGGCAGAGATCAGAACATATTCTTCATCACTTGAAGAATCATCACTTTCTTTCTTGATTCTCTTCTTGGGAGGTTAATCAGCCTCTATAGTGTTAGCATGATGTCTTTTCTTGTTTCCCTTCTTCTTGTGAGAGCCACTTTTGTTCCTAGGAAAATCTCTAGCATAGTGTCCTCTTTCATCACATGTAAAGCATCTGAATTTAGGTAGATTCTTGTTAGATCTTCTAGGATGAGAGTGGTTACCTTGGTGATGGTCTGTTTTTCTCTTCTTGGATTGTATTGTGAGAGCTTGATATTCATTTCCCATATTTTCTTCTCGAGCTACTATTCGAGCTTCTTCTTGTGATTAGTTTCTTCCTGGCACAGATCCCTTGAATGAAGGAGTCCCATGCTCTGGGGAGACCATTCAAGGTGGTCATCTGAAATCTCTACATTCTCTACATATTCATTTACTGCTTCAAGTTGTTCCTTGATCTAAGAGACCCTTGTAAAGTAATACTGTATAGTCTCTGCATTCCGTATCTTTACATTCTTCAATTGATTTCTCATAGTCATCTTTTGATTTATGTTCTTCCCTTCAAACAACTTTTTCAGGGCATTAAACATCTCTTTGGGTGTCTTTAGGGTGGACACCTAAGGTATAAGGTGATCCTTGATTGAATCAGCAATAATCCTCTTAGCCATGACCAATTTCTTTTTGTGTAAGGCCTTAGCCTCATCTCCCTCTAGAAATGGAACCTCTTCACTTATGTAGGAGTCCAATTCAGTTTCTTCCAAGAGTAGGGAGATCCTATACTTCTAGGCTCGGAATTTGTGAGCTCCCTCAATCTTTTCATTAAGCTTGGTATGACAAGACATCTTAATAGAGAACCTCAAATGGAAATAAAAAATATTTATATCCTACCAGTTTAAGATGTTTGAACTGAATCTAGAGCTAGATTTTTGCAGAGCTGGTTTTCTGGTTTAGGAGAAGATTAGGGTTTAACTTTATGGGAGTTCTACCCAACCAAAAACTTCGATTTTGATCTCTAAACTTTGATTTTTTGGAGGAGATAAATCCTTTCCTGGGCTCACTCAAAAATTCCACTTTTGTGGAGAGCCCTAATTTCTTGCTGCAGTGTTAAGTCAAAAATTGAAAATCCTTAGAATTAGATTCTTCTTTGACAGAAAGATGCACCCTAGAGAGGAGAGGAAACCTAGCCTCCTTTTGCTGATGATCTGTGGAGAGAGATCCAAAAAATAGGAAGCCCTAGCTTCAGCAGTTGCATAGTTTCTTCTTCTCAGGTTAGCTCTAATACCATGTTAGATTTTTATCATTTAAGATATATGATCTTAGGATCTTATCTGAGAGAATAACAAGCACAACAATCAATCACAATAGACAATGGGCACAAATAATTTCCTCGGGGAAACCATAAAGGAGAAAACCTTTCAAATTCCTCAGAGATAGAATAATAACCAAAAGTAAAACCCAAAGATACAAATATGATCTCCTGACATTAGTTGTCTCTCTCTCTCAGTTATGTGCTAAAACTGAGTGTGAGTGACTATGTGATAAATAGAGAGGCTCACTCTCTATTTATACTAGTTTCTGACTTGACATTAAATCACCAGGGCCGACTTCTCTAGGAGAGTCTAATAACCCTAGTGCCCCACAACTGTGGGGACTTTAACCCTTGATCAATAAGGAAGGTTACCCTCTATGACTTTACATGACTTGTTTACATTATTGATTCTCCTAATAGGAACATCGGGGTATGACATGACTTTATTACATTACTGATTCTCCCAATAGGAACATCGAGGTACAATACATAACATATAGAAATGAATACATTCCGAAGTTACAATTACATCAACACCATCATTATATTTAGGGCACAAGATCCTACAACATTCACTATGCTGCAGATTGTAAGCTAGAGTTGGTTGGTTATACATATACAGATTTGGCAGGGGATTCTGTAGATTGAAAGTCCAATTATGGGTATTTATTCATGTTTGGTGGTGGCCCCATTTGCTGGTCTATAAAAAAGCATCCTGCCATTGCATTGTCTTCAGCAAAGGCCGAGTATAGGGGAGCAATGAATGCTTGCATCCAAGCTGTTTGGTTGCAAGGAATTCTTTCAGAGTTTGAGATTGGTAGTAATTTGTCCATAGTCATATTTTGTGACAATCAAAGTGCTATTAATATCTCCATAGATCCAGTTACCAGGCAGAGGAACAAAGATGTTGAGATACACATGCACTACATCAGGGAGTTGGTGCATGACAAGACCATTGTTCTGCAATACTGCCCTATAGATGAGAATATTGTGGATATCTTCGCCAAGAGATTTTCAAAGAAAAAGTTCACTTAACTTCGTTCACTATTGGGGGTGAGTTCATCAGGGTGCTCAGTTTACTTCTTCAGTGTTCAACTTGAGGGGGGGGGGGTTTCCCACTGGGTTTTCCCTCTTTCCTCACTTAGAATTTATTTTAAGCATTGTTAGAGTTACATTTTTGTACAGGGTGACCTATGTCCTTTGTTGTCGGGGCCCTAGAATTTCATGCATTTTATTTTACTCCTCCTGAGTATAGCTTACGGGGGGGGGGGGGGGGTGTTGGAGTCATTATCTAACTTACACACTTTTTTTGGTCAATTATGGCCTAATTACCCACTATCCAAAGTTTAATTGACTTAATCAGCATCATATGAGCACACTATGACATCACCATGAGCATACCCATGCCTTCCTTCAATCAAGGAGGCCAACTAAGCCTTCTCCTTCGATCGGGGAGGCTAATTGGGCTTCCTCCTTCAAACAGGGAGGAATTTTGGGGTGATATGAGTGTCATAAGTGCACCTAATTGCTCATTGATTGTTGTTTCACCTAACAATCAGTTAAGCTAAGTTGTAAAGGTGTCTCCATCATGCAATTGTCTATTTTTGGATGATTGGGATAAACTGGAGTGAACTAATGCGCCTCCAACTGCCTCTATTGACCAATATCACTTTAGTTAACTTCATCAGAGCAACTTGGAGCTAGTGATGCACTACCACCCTCTATTTGGCATGCATTAACATGTGTCTGAGTTACATTGCACTCTGATTCAGTTAGGACTTGGTGAGAGTCTGTTATAGTTTAGTTTAGAGGTTAACTAAGTGTGTCTAGTGTTTGCTAACAGTCAGTTAAGCTAGACCCATCCATGCAATTTGATTGACCTCCTAGTGAATTCGAATTTGATTGGAATTCATGCAGTCTGCATGACATTGTATTGTATTATTCATTATTTCATTGATTAAAAATAGCTACAACCTCCTATTGCAGTACCGTTACATCATTTCATGTCTAATTTGTCTTAAATCACTTGTGAGTTTATACTTTGTCCCAATATTGCTGTGACAGAATTAATAGTTTGACAATATTTTGGGATACGTGTTCTATTAGGAAGTTATACTTTATTGGTATGTGCTTTGTCTTGGAGTGAATGGAAATATTTTTTAACACAATTATGGCACTGGTATTGTCGCACTTATTACTATTGGGTGCTCATACTTCACAAGTAAGTATTCTAGTGTCTGTTTCATCCAAATGACATGGGTGCAACATGACGTTGCAACAATATATTCGACCTCTATTGGGGAGAGTGAAATGGAAGATTGTTTCTTACTTAACCATGATACCAAACAATTTGCTAAGAAGAATTCTGCTACATTGGTACTTTTTCGATCATCAACACTTCCTGCCCAATCTGCATCAATAAATTCATCTAAGATGAAGTCTTGAATTTTTGGGTACCATAACCCATACTCCATAGTACCTTTCAAATATTTGAAAATTATTTTTACTGTTGTTACATGCGTTTATTTGGGGATTGACTAGAACCTAACAATCAAACCTACAACTTGCATCACATATGGTCTTGTAGCTTTCACATATAGCAGACTGCCTATCATGGATCTATGCATGGTATGGTCCACTTCCAAAGACTCATTGTCCTTACTTAACTTACAACTTGTGATCATGGGCATACTAAAAGGTTTGGAGTCTTCTATCTTAAATATTTTAAGCATGTATTTGATGTACTTGGATTGAGAAATATATATTCCTTTTTATGTTTGGTAAACTTGTAGTCCCAAGAAAAATGTTAGTTCACCCAGCATTGACATTTAAAATCTTTGTTCATTTTAGAACCAAAGTTTACACTTAGTATTTGTAGATTGCTTCCAAATATGACGTCATCTACATAAACAACAACAATGATTATATTTTCATCTTTGATTTTTAAGTAGAGATTACTTTCAGTGGCCCCTCTCTTGAAACCTTGTTGCTTTAAGTAGCTGTCGAGCCTTGAAAGCCACGCCCTTGGGGCTTATTTGAGGCCACATAGTGCCTTTTTCAGTTTTAAAACATAGTCTTCATTTTTTGATAAGAGAAAACCTTTAGGTTGTTCTATATAAACCTCTTCTTCTAGTTTTCCATTAAAAAATGCAGACTTGACATCCATTTGATATGCTTTAAAGTTTTTATGGCATGGAAATGCTAAAAACATTTCGATTGCTTCAAGTATTGCTACAGGGGTATAAGTTTCTTCAAAATAAATCCCTTCCACTTGAGCATTCCATTTACATACTAATATTGCCGTGTTCCTTATCACTTGACCATCTTGATTGAATTTTTTCTTGAAAACCCATTTGGTCCCTATAATATTCTTGTATTTGGGTCTTGGAACAATTTCCCAGGTTTCATTTCTCTCAATCTGATCCAATTATTCATTCATGGCTTTGATACATTCATCATTTTTGTTGGATTCTATAAAATTCTTAGGTTCCACTACTGAGAGTAGGGATGATTCATTAAATAGTAATTGTCTCCTTGTACTAACTCCAACATCTTTGTCACATATGATCTGTATCCCAGGACGATCCTTTTGTACTCTTCTAGATGGGGTTTTAGTATCAAATCTTGGAGAATATTGTTCACTTTCCTGTGTATCATCCTCCTCTCTTTCTTCTTCTTCATCATGAATACTTTCATCCTTTTGCAACTCTTCCTTTTCTTCATTATTTGTTTTTCCATCACCATCATGACTTCTTATTCTTCTTGGTTTTATGGCATCTATTCTTACATCTGCACTTTCTATGATCTTGTGTAACCTTTTATTGTAACATCTATATGCCTTCTTGGTGGATGAATATCCTAAAAATATTCCTTTATCAGTCCTAGAGTCAAACTTGCCAAGATCATCCTCGTTCCTTTTAATGTAGAAATTCCTCCCAAATACTCTGAAATATTTGACTGAGGCCGGTCTTCCATACCATAGTTCATAAGGAGTATTATCCTTATTTGTTAGAATTTTATCATTCAAGCTAGCATTATTTTAGGATCTGTAACTGAGAGAATAACAAGTATAGAAATCAAACACAAGAGATAATGAACATAATGTTTTTCCTTGGGAAAACCATAAATGGAGAAAACCCCACAACTTCCTCAAAGATAGAATCAACACCAAAAGTAAAACCCCAAAACAGTAAGATGATCTCCCGATAGCAGTAGCCTCTTTCTTTCTAGCCCCAGTGTCTGCTTCTTCCTCAGCTATGCACTACAACTAAGTGTGAGTGAGTGTGTGATAAATAGAGAGGGACGCTCTCTATTTATACTAAGTCCTGACTTGACAATAACCTACTACGACCGACTTCTCTAGGAGAGTCTAATAACCCTAGTGCCCTAGAACTATGTGGACTTTAACCCTTGATCAATAGGAGGGTTACCCACAATGACTTGACATGACTTGTTTGCATTATAGAACCTCCCGATAGGAACATTGGGGCATGACATGACTCAATTAAATTACAGATACTTACTGAAATTAACATCGAGGTATAATACATGAAATATACAAGTGAATACATTCTGAAGTTACATATACATCAACACTCCCTCTTAACTAGGAAGGTATTCTCTCGACACAATTTGTCAGCACTGGTCTTCTTCTCTGGATCATCTCGTCATCTGCATCTTTAAGTCATCTTCATCTTCAAGTCATCTTCATCTTGGATCTGGATCATAACTGGATCTGGATCATCATCACTGGATCTGGATCATCACTCGGTCTGGATCATCATCACTGGATCTGGATCATCACTCAATCTGGATCATCATGGAGACATCATCACTGGATCTGGATCATCACTGCTGGATCTAGATCATTACTTGATCTGGATCATCTCGGAGACATCATCACTGGATCTGAATCATCACTAAATTTGGATCATCACTAGGTCATCATCATAGGTGCTATCTCATGATTTTTCTCGTCACAAGAAGTTCTATAGAGCCAGCCCTTTTTCATGCTGGTTGTAGGCCTAGCATCCTTATAGGTCTTCTTTAGCGCTTATATCTGACCCTAAGTCAGAATGGCCAACACTCACATCCGACCATGAGAGGAACACATCCAACATCATGTCAGAAAGGCACAACACTTACATTCACTAGCATGACAGTACACAACTACTATCATCTATGAAAAGGCATAGCACTCACATTTGACCTTGACTCATTAGAAAGGCACAACACTCACATCTGACCTTGACTCATCAGAAAGGCATAGCACTCACATCTGACCTTAACTCATCAGAAAGGCATAGCACTCACATCTAACATTGACTCATTAGAAGGCACAACACTCACATTCACCAGCATGATAGTACACAACTACTATCATCTGTGGAAAGGAACAACACTCACATCCACCAGCATGATAGGACACAACTACTATCATCTGTGGAAAGGCACAACACTTACATCTGACCTTGAATCATCAGAAAGGGACTGAGTCCTAGACTGAGGGTTCCTGGTAATTGACCAAGTGCCTCCATTCAAAGAATGGCAATAGCCATTATATCTGATCATGTAGGAACCAATCCTATAGCCATATCAGAATGGCTTAGCACTCACATCTGACATGGAAGGAACCAATCCTCTCACTATGACACAATGGCAACATCCCTTATATCTGATCAAGTGGGAACATATCCCTCAATCTCATCAGAATGGCCTTGCACTTATATATGATCATGTGAGACTACATCCCACAGTCATATCAGAATGGACCTTAGTCCTAGATTGAGTATTCCTGGTAACTGACCAGGTACCTCCATTCAGAGAATAACAATGGCCCTTATATATGATCATGTAGGAACCAATCCTATAGTCACATCAGAATGGCTCAACACTCATATCTGACATGGAAGGAACTAATCCTCTCACCATGACAGAATGGATTTGTCCTTACATGTGACCATGGAAGGAACCAATCCTCTCACCATGTCAGAATGGCTCATAGACTCATCACTTCCCCTTGGGGGAAATATCGATCTAGAGAACACCAAGCCTCTCCCTGAAGTAATCAAAATTCACTCTGGCTAATGGCTTCATCAACACATAAGCTATTTGTTTGTCCATTGCAACATACTAGAGATTCACTACTCCTCTCTACACCATATCCCTGATATAGTGATACTTGATCTCGATATGCTTTGACTTGTCATGGAACACCGGGTTCTCTGACAACTTCACACAACTCTGGTTGTTGCAATATATACAGTAGATTCCTTAGCCATATTGCCTCAGAACTAGCTGAACAAGATGCAACATACTCTTCTTTAGCTGTACTCAGTGCCACACATGATTGCTTCCTGCTAAACCAAGAGATCACACTTGATCCCATACTGAAGCAATACCCTAAATTGCTCTTCCTATCGATGCCATTGCATGCCCAATCTGAATCAACATAACCCTCGAGGTTAATCTTCTAACTCACCTCATACTTGATCCCACAATCAACTATACCCCTCAGGTACCTCAGAATATGCTTTGCAGCAATCAAGTGAACATGTCTCGGATTTGTCAAGAACTGGCTCAAGGTGTTCATAGCAAAGCAAATATATGGTCTCGTGTTCGTCAGGTACATCAAGGAACCAATCATCTGACGATACATCGTGGCATCAACTGCTTCTGATGAAGCATCACTCAATAGCTTCAGGTTCAATGACATAGGTGTGGTCATGGCCTTGCAGTCCATCATCCCGAATCTCTTCAACATCTCTACCGTATATTTCCCTTGTGCTAGGGAAATTCCATCTGCATTCTGCCACACCTCCATGCCTAGAAAATAATGCATAATACCCAAGTTCTTCATTTTGAACTCGGCAGCAAGCTTCCTCTTCGTATTAGAAATCAACCCATCCATACCTGTTACAAATAGATCATCTACATATAGTAGGAGCATCACTGGGTTTCCATCTTCAAACTTGTAATAAAGGTTGGAATCTGCTTTACTCTTGGTAAAGCCCAAACTAGATAGAAAGCTGTCAATTCTTCCATACCATGTCCTGGGTGCCTGTTTCAAACTGTATAGGGATTTCTTCAATCTACACACATTAGACTCCTTGTCATGTGTCTCAAAACCGAGTGGCTGCTTCACATACACTTCCTCTTCCACTACACCATTCAAGAAGGTAGTCTTGACATCCATCTGGTGTATCTTCCATTTCATCACTACATCTAGAGAAAGTACTAACCTAATGGAAGTGTATATGGCTACATGTGCAAAATTTTCTTCATAATCTATTCCTTCTTTCTGGGAGAAACCACGAGCAACAAATATTGCTTTATATTTTTCTATGCTACCGTCAGCAGTATGCTTGATCTTGTAGATCCATTTGGAAGTTACAATAGACTTCCGTTCTGGTCTTGGGACAACAACCCAAACATCATTCTTCATGATCACTTTATACTCTTTGATCATAACATCCTTCCATTCTTTCCATTCTGCCGCTTCTTCATAATTGGAAGGTTCTTTATCGATGAAATCACATAATAATGCTACATATCCGGAGTAGGACTTGGTCCTCTTTCTTTCTCTATGATTCTCTTTTGGAGCCCCATATCTTTCCGTACCTTGGATAGCTTCTCGTACCCAAGAAGGTTTCCTCTTATGAGGATTCTTCTCTTGAGGTGGATCTATAGGTTCTTGAGGTTCTTCAAAGTCTCGATCTTCTTCTTGGGTTTCTTTGTTCATGGTTGTATCATGAATTCTGGGTGCTTCTTTTTCTTCAGGTTCTTCAACAGGCCTCTTTCTGGATTTGTTGTAAGCTGAGTCTTCGTCAAATGTCACATCCCTGCTGATGTTGATCTTCTTGAATCCTGGGAAGTATATTCTGTAAGCCTTCGAGCTTTCAGAGTATCCCACAAATATACCCTTCTTTCCTGAAGGATCTAATTTTGTCCTCTTCTCTTTTGAAATGTGTATGTACACTGGACAGCCGAATATTCTGAGATGGTTGACTTCCGGTTTCTTGCTAGAAAAGATTTCTTCAGATGTCTTGTTCTCAAGTACTATGTGTGGAGTACGGTTCTGTACATACACCGCTGTTCTGATAGCTTTTTCCCATATATGCGTAGGAATATCTTGATCATGAAGCATTGCTCTTGTAGCTTCCATGATAGTTCTATTGTTCCTTTCTATAATTCCATTATGTTGTGGATTATATGGAGTGGACAACTCCCTCTTAACCCCTGATTCTTTGCATAACTCTTTGAATTCATTTGATGTGAATTCTCTACCATTATCTGATCGAAAGGTCTTGATATTCTTTTCGGTGTGGTTCCCGATCAAGGCTTTGAATTCCTTGAACTTGCTGAATACTTCATCTTTGTTCTTCATGAAGTAAATCCATGTCTTCCTAGAAAAGTCATCAATGAAAGAAACATAGTATACATACCTTCTTAATGAACTTGATGACATCGGACCACATACATCGGAGTGAATGATTTTGAAGATTCATTTTTCCTTGCTCTCGCTACTTGGAAATGTCTTCTTTGTATTCTTTCCTTTCACACATCCTTTGCAGACTCCATCATGTTTTGCTTGAATTTCTGGAAGACCTTCAACAACTTTGCTTGCAAGTGGTAGTGCTTTGTAATGCACATGTGCAATCCTTCTATGCCAAAGGTCATTTGGCTCTACTATTTCATGTACCAAAGCTTGTTCTGGATGGCCCTTCAACTTGTATAGACCTCCCTCTTGTTCCCCAATCACTACTGCATCATTAATAGTCTTTCCCTTTGGCCACATGATAACTTGGCCATCTATAAATGCAAATATCATGCCTTTTGCATCTAATGCATATATGGAGAGGAGGTTCTTCTTTAGTCCTGGTACAAACAATACATCTTGCATCTTCATAGACTTTCCAGAGTCTAGCTTATAGGAGGATTTCCCAGTACCTTTTATTGGATACTGGTAGTAATCTCCAAGTTTCACCTTGTGGGGTGATTCATGTTCTGAAATTTTTACAAAGGACTCTTTGAATCCTGTCATATGTTTGGAAGCCCCACTGTCTATAAGCCAATCATTGCTTCCATGTGTGATGTTTCCCGTGAGAGCAGAAATCAAGACATATTCTTCATCACTTGAAGAATCATCACTTTCTTATCTGATTCTCTTTGTGGAAGGTTCATCATCCTCTACAGCATGAGCATGATGTCTTCTCTTGTTTCCCTTTTTCTTATTTTGTCTTTGAGGACAATCTTTTGCAAAGTGTCCTACTTCATCACATGTATAACATCTGTTTCTAGACAAATCTTTTCTAGTGTTATTTTGATGGAATTGCTTACCTCTAGAGTGATGAGAACTTCTTTTGCTTTTCTTGGAGTGAACTGTGAGAGCTTGATCTTCACTTCCCATCTTTTCTTCTCGAGCTACTATCCAAGCTTCTTATTGAGAGAATTCTTCCCATAGTCTACTAAATTTGACTAACTTCTTTCTGGTACAGATCCCTTGAATAAAGGAGTCCCATGATCGAGGGAGAACATTCAAGGTGGTCATCACAATATCTACATTCTCCACTTCTTCATCTACTACTTCCAGCTGTTCCTTGATATGAGAGACCCTTGTAAAGTAATAATGGATGGTCTCTGCATTTTGAATATTCACATTCTTCAGTTGGTTCCTCAGAGTCATCTTTCGGTTTATGTTCTTCCCTTGAAATAGTTTGGTCAGGGCATCAAACATAGCTTTAGGTGTCTTTAGGGAGGACACCAGTGGTATGAGGTGATCCTTGATTGAATCAGCAATAATCCTCTTAGCCATGACCAACTTATTCTTGTGTAAGGCCTTAGCCTCATCTCCCTCTAGAATTGGAACCTCCTCATTGATATAGGAGTCCAACTCATTTTCTTCCAGGACTAGGGAGATCCTATACTTCCAGGATTAGAAGTTATCATATCCCTCAAGATTTTCATCAATCTTGGTATGATGATACATCTTAAATGAGAACCTCAAATGGAAATACAAAATATTTAGATCTTACCAGGTCAAGATGTCGGATCTGGATTTGGAGCTGAATTTCTATAGTGCTGGTTCAGGAGCAGATTAGGGTTTGGATTTTCCAAAGTTCTGTCCAACTAAATGCTTTGATCTTGATCTCTAAACTTTGATTTTGAGGAGGAGATCAATCCAGGCCTAGGCTCACTGGAAAATTCTGCTTCTATGGAAATCCCTAATTTCTGGTAGCAGTGTCGGGTCCAAAACTGAAAAATATCATAATTGGATTCTTTTTCAACAGAAAGATGCACCCTAGGGAGGAGAGTTAATCCAAGCTTCTTTTGCTGAAAATCTGTGGAGGGAGATAGACAAAGTAGGAATCCCTAGTTCCTGTAGCTGCACAGTGTCTTCTTCTCAGGTTAGTTCTGATACCATGTTAGAATTTTATCATTCATTAAGCTAGCATTATGTTAGGATCTTTAACTAAGAGAATAACAAGTACAACAATCAAACACAAGAGATAATGAACACAATGTTTTTCCTCAGGGAAACCATAAATGGATAAAACCCTGCAACTTCCTCAGAGATAGAATTAGCACCAAAAGTGAAACCCCAAAATAGTAAGATGATCTCCCGACAGCAGTAGCCTCTTTCTTTCTATCCCTAATGTCTTCTTCTTCCTCAGCTATGTGCTACAACTGAGTGTGAGTGAGTGTGTGATAAATAGAGAGGCTCACTCTCTATTTATACTAATTCCCGACTTGACAATAACCTACTAGTGCTGACTTCTCTAGGAGAGTCTAATAACCCTAGTGCCCCGGAACTGTGGGGAATTTAACCCTTGATCAATAGGAGGGTTACCCACAATGAATTGACATCGCTTGTTTACATTATAGATCCTCTTGATAGTAACATCGGGGCATGACATGACTCAATTACATTACAGATACTTCCCGAAATAAACATCGTGGTACAATACATGAAATATACAAGTGAATACATTCCAAAGTTACATATACATCAAAATTATTCACTTTGAGTTGACCTCTATTAATTATATAGATAGTTGTGTATACTGCTTCTTTCCAAAATGCATCTGACAGCTTTGCTTCATTATGCATTGTTACAGCAGCTTCTTGGACTATTCTATTTTTTCTTTCAACAACACAATTCTATTGAGGAGTCTTTGGAGCTGAAAATTGTATTTTAATCCCATGTATCTCACAAAACTCATTGAATTTGTTTGAGGTAAACTCTCCCCCATTGTATGATCCAAGACACTTGATTTTCTGATTTGTCTTATTTTCAACCATTGCTTTGAAAATTTTGAACTTTTCAAAAGCTTCTGATTTTTCTTTGAGAAAAGTTACCCAAGTCATCTTTGTGTAATCATCAATGAGCAATATAAAATAGTAATCCACTTTCAGAATTTTATTCCTTGTTGGTCCACAAAGATCAGTGTGGATTATTTCCAGAGGATGTGAGGTCATATTTTCTTTTGTTTTGAAACTGGCTTTAGTTTGCTTCCCATGTTGACAATGTCTACAAACTGAGTTTAGAGGTTTCACAATTTTAGAAAAGTCTCTCACAACTTATTTCTTACTTACCTTGACAAGATTATCAAAGTTTAAGTGTCCCATCCTTCTGTGCCATAACCAACTTTCATCAACCATACTCAAGTGGCATTGATTTTGATTTTCTAGGATGTATACATTATTTGAATTTCTTACAGCAGTGCCAACAATTCTTCCTGAGTCTTTTTTTTCTGATTTCACATTTCTCACAGTGAAAATTACAGATGTGCCCTTGGTCACATGTTTGCCTTACCTTGAGGAGATTAGGCTTGAGTTTTTCTACCAGTAATACATTTTCTACTTTGATCTTGCTGTTATAGTTGATTTTACCACACCAGGTAGATCACACATTTATGTCCTTCCCTATCCCTTTTCAGAATCCTTGGATCCCATGGACTTATATTATACTTTGATGTTCCAATATCATCCCCAAAAATTTCCTGTTTATACCTATACACAACTTTTAAGGAAATACCCGCGTGTATACGCTGCTTTGGAACTCAAACCCGCGTACATCGGGATGTGTGCAAAATGACAAATATTTTTGTAGTTTTCCTTATTTGAGTCTGAATAAATTGACTCTTGGCCTTCCAAATTCCTTGAGAACACTTAGATTCAACCCTCCATTACCTCTTTGGATTGCTATATAAGGAACCCCTTGGATACATTGAAGGATGAGAAATTGAAGAGCAAGGAAACTATAGTCCATTGTTTCCTCAGCTTTACTTATACTTGAGTCTACATCCCTTTGTGCCTTGGAGCACATAGTGTTCTTCCCAAGCTTGAATTTGATTTGTGAGCTTTCTATCGAGAGATGGAGGATTGAAGTGGTGAAGGCATAGGTGGAGGACTTGGTTTCTTTGGTTCGCAGAAGTGCCAACAGAGTTTGTCACTATTGTATCTCTGATTTATTATTAGAAATATCTTTTCCTGTCCAATTCATGTGCATTTTGAATATGAATATTGAATCCATGGATGTATTTAATTGCTTATACATGGTTGATTATATATGCTAGGATATCTCTAACACATCTATATATATCATGCTTTCTTTGTTTGTTGTTGTTGAGATCAAATTGTAATTGCAATTGCATTGGAAAAGCTCAATGGGGATATACTTCAATCGTCTAGAATAAGGTACGATTCGATATCACTTAGTGTTATATTTTCCTACCATTCTTGCATATTGGGAAAGATTTATTTCTGGTGTCATACTGTCTGTTGTGGTACCCCTAAGCCATAGGAAGTTTCTCTCCGTAACACTTGCTGTTGACAACAGTTTTACCTTTGCCAATTATCTTGGAGGACATATTGTCTCCAAATGTGACTTTACCCTTATTATATTTTAGTTTTATGAACTTGGTTGGGTCACCTATCATGTGTTTTGAACACCCACTATCCAAGTGCCAAATATTTTGTTTCTCAGTTGCACATAGGGAAGTCGTGGATCTCTCCTTTTCTTCCCTTTCCTTCCAATACTTCTTTTGTTTTTTATCTTGAATCTTATTTGCAATAATCTTCCTTGTACCAGTCAGCAGTTTACAATCTATTTCCATATTTCCATGGTTATTACATTTGTAACATTCTAGGTGATATATTTGAAGAAGTGTAAAACGATTATGATTTCTTGCTTTTGGATTATCACTAGGTGAATTCTTCTTGTATTCACGAAACATTTCATAGGCTCTACAATTTAGGGCTTTTTGACCAAAGTTATTACAATAGTAACAATGACCAAAGAAGATATGTTGATATCTATTTTTAATTGGTCTCTTAGGCATCACAATAATCCTATTTTTCTCATGAGAGGTTGGGATAGATTTTTTGCTTACTTCCTTCTTAACTGGACTCTTTAGTCTGGAAACTTATATTTTTCTATTTTCCCCTTGGTTTGTGAAAGAGGAATATATTGGCCCATATCCTAATCCATATTTACCACTCGATGATTTTTTGCTATTTAGAATATCATCTAATATCTTCGAGCTTCCCTCAAATTTTGATTTCAAGGCCTCTTCATCAAGATTTTTCCCAATCTACAAGATCTCTTCTTTAAGCCTTTCAGATTCTTGCTTTCCTTTCTTGAGTTGTAGATTTAATCCCTCTTCAATTCTTTCGGCCTCTAGAAGTTGAGTTTCCAACTCCCTAATGGAATGGTTTGACTGTTTTGTTCTTTGTCCTGCATTTTTCAAGTTCTTCAAGAGCGCTAATGAGTTCAACTTTTAAATCTACTTCACCTTGCTTATCTGATTCACCATTCTGAACTTGAGTATATACTCCCATGAATGCAATTTATGTTTCTTCATCTCCACTCGTATCTTCATCTTCACTATATTCCATAGTGTAAATAATTTTATTTTTCTCATAGTACTTCTTTTTGTTTCCCATTTTACCCTTTTTGAACTTCTTTGAGACTTCTCTCTCATCACTATCATATTGCTTAGGGTAAGGGAATTTTGAAGCAAAGTGTCTAATTCTTCCACAACCAAAGCATTTTAATGGTAGTTTTCCTTTGTTTTTTCTAGTACTTCTCTCAAGTTTCTTGATGAACAATGCTTCTTCATCATCTGAGTTTTCTACGTGATTCTTAGATGGGTTTTTAGATTTATTTGATTCTTTTGAAGCTTTAAATGTTGCTTCTTTCTTTGAAGGTTTATTTAGTCCTGTTCTCATCTCATATGTAGTGAAGATCCCATGTAATTCATCTACTGTCATATTTTCAAGATTATCTTGTTCTGCTAAGGTAGATACTTTTGAGTCATACTTTAAGGGAAATGTTCGTAGCACTTTGTCAACAACTTCTTTTTCCTTCATTTCACCTCCAAGAGATTTAATAACATTAACAATCTCATCCACTTTTAAGAGATATTTTGCAATATTTTCTTCCTCTTTAATTTTTATATTTTCAAGTTGTCCTTTGAATGACTGAATTTTGGATAGTTTTACTTTAGATGCTCCTTCATATATAGTTTTTAATTTCTCCCAAACCTGGTAGGTTGTCGTACATTGCATAAATTTTACAAATACTGATTGTGTTAACCCACTCAAGATTGCATTTAGAGATTTTGCATTCTCCTCATATTGGTCTAGCTCATCTCTGTCTATGGGTATGTTGTCTGGTAATTTGAAGTCAATTTCAATAGATCCCTAGACTCTGTATCCAAGAGACATTAGATGGCACCTCATTCTTACACTCTAGTATGCATAATTATCTCCTATAAGTAATGGAGGTTTGTTGGTGGCTAACCATTATTGTTGATCCATAGTGGGTTTTAATAGGAAATTCCTTCTAGTGGTTAAGCTATAGTGAAGGATCCTTCTCTGATACCAATTGTTGGAATATTGGACAATACTAAGGGGGGGGGGNNNACACAAATTTATTGTGGAATCCCAATTGGGTAAAATCACCAATACTTCCTATTACTCCAAATTGTATTTACAAATAGTTTTTTCCTGCTGCTACAGACAAGGATGGTACTACACCCTAATTACCAAAAAATACTGGAAGGAGGATATGACCCCTTATTTTGTTAGCCACTACTGACAGAATGCTACTACACCCTATTTACCATCTACAACTAAAAGGAGTCTATAACCCCCTAGAAATCCTGTTGCTTTCCATAGCTCCTCCCAACCTCCCTCATATGATAATTTGGTCTCTGACAGTTCTTCAATCGAGCTATCAATTTAATGTGTAGAGACAAATATTTGAAGGTCTAAACTATTGTTTAGATACTCTCAAACATTCAACATTCACCTACCTTCATCGTGACTCTCCAATACAACTAAACTAATTTGAAACTAATTCTATGCTAATAGATTTTTTACTGTTTAGTTTTCCAGTCGCGACCTTCTGCATTTTTATTTCCGCAATGATCCTTCATCACCGTTGATTTCTTGCAAATTATTTCTAGACTGTGGATCTGATATGGATTGTGGATGCACGTTTTGAATTTTCTCAAAAGGTCCTTCCATAATTTCTTTTCCGCAACTACCTTTCTACAAGGTACTTTCTACAACGGTCTTTACCAACGTTGATTTCTTACGGACTCTTCCTAGACCGTTTATATGAGATCAAATGAGGATTACAGATTGTGGGTTTTCCAAACTCCTTAAAATTGCTTCTGAAATGTTCTTTCCGCAAGATTTCTTATGTTCTGTCAATCTCATGCGGACTCTTTCCTGTTCGTCAATATTAGATCAGATGCAGAATGTAGATTGCAGGCTTTCCAAATTTCATGAAAACATTTATGCAAATTCCTTTCTGCAATGTTTCTTCCGCACCGTCGATATCTTGAGGAGTATTTCCTAACTGTCAATCTTGTGGATTGTGGGTTCTCCAATTTTGTTCATACTTCCATGATTCCCTTTCCACAAAAAAATTTCCACATCGTTGATTTCTTGCGAAGTCCATCCTGTCCGTTGATCTTGCGGATTGCAGGTTGCAGAATGTGGAACCACAATTTCCTATTTTGTAGCTCTGCAATTTCTCCTTCACAACTTTGTTTCTGCAATTCTTCTTGACCGTTGATTTCCTTATGGTTTCACTATTGTCCATAGATCTCTTGCAAAGTCCATCTTGACCATTGATCCACGATCAAGTGTGAATTTGTGCTATAGCATTGTGTATCACTCTGCCGCCATAGATTTTTTGTGGACTTTCTTCTAATCGTTAGATCTGTTCATTGTCGCCTTTCCAAAAAAAAGGTACAGGGTCTGACAAGTCGTCTCAAGCTCCAGGTTGGTGACTTCTCGTGGATTTCAAGCACCTAGCACCCCCACAATACCTTTTATCTACGCGCCGAAAAATTATAGTGAGGCCAGTGGATATAAACACATACAAACTCAATGACGGTGTCAATGTGGGACAAATTCCAATTGTCAAAATAAATTTGCACCGTTGATCACCTAATCGGATGCTTGCTGAGTCTTCATGACAAATTCTGTTGCAAATCCTCATCTCCTCTGTCTCTCGCATAAATCAACTGCTATTCATTGAACTGCCACCCAATTTTGTAATTCCTTTGTCTTACACTGAGTTTTCCCTGTAATTTCTTTGTCATTGATGAATTCTTTTTGACATCAATTGACAACCATTTTCAACAAGATCCAATTAAAACCAGATGCTAAACTACTCAAGAAAAGACCATACAAACTAAATCCTAAATATAAAGAAAACATGCGGAAATAATTAGATAGGATGCTTGACGTAGGAATAATAATGCCAGTGGAGGAATCTAAATGGGTAAGTCCAATGGTGGAGCTAGATAAAAAGTTTGGAGGGATGAGAATCTATGTGGATTTGAGGGATTTAAATGTTGCATGTATAACCGTCCCATTCTCGACTTCATTTGCGGATGATATTTTGGAAAATGTAGGACGATGACATACATATTCCTTCACTCACAGGTTCTCTAGATACCATCAGGTGAATATTGTAGAGGAAGATCAAGAAAAAACAATGTTTGTGACAAATGGGTCTCTTTTGTGTATACAATGATGACATTCACGTTGAAGAATGTTCCTCCAGTCTTATCATGCATTGTGGTGACATCATTTAATGAATTCATGCACAAGTTCTTGGAAGTGTATTTGGATTATTGGATAGTGTTCAACCTATTAAAAGATCATGTATGGGTACTAATATTAATGTTATATAGGTGCCAACAATTACCTATTTCTTTTAATTTTAAAAATTATGGTTTTTGTAGATCAATAGGAGTTTTATTGGGACATGTAGTTTGTAAAGAAGGGTTGTTGGTAGATCCAACTAAGATTGCATTGATAGTGAATTTATTGACACCTACTTCTATAAACAATTTTCCCACTACTCTAGGGAATATGAGATATTATATAAAGTTTATAAGAAGCTATGCCAAGATTATTGCACCATTGGAAATATTATTGAAAAAAGAGAAAAAATATGAATGGACTATAGAGTGTCAAGAGGTCTTTGACTTGTTAAAGGAAAAGTTGGCGACTACATCGATAATAATTTTTCCAGAATAGATGAAGATATTCCATGTCCATGTGGATGCTTCATCTATAGTTTTGGGGATTGTGTTGGTGCAGCACGGAGATGGAAATATTGATCACCCTGTTTCTTTTGCAAATAGAAAATTGTCAAATGTAGTAACATTTTAGAATGATTTTTATATTTTGTTTAAGTTTATGGAAGAAATGATGAATAGTTAGTTTGATGGATTTGCATTGCAGCTGTCACATGTGTTCCCATCAGTTGAACAAATTATTCTTGAGTAAACATGGAATCCAGGGTGATCCCAACATAATGTTGGGGGCCTATTGGCGCTGCAGTGACATATGTTTTTGTAATAGTTTTATTTGACATTGCTAATAAGCACATTGTGTTTTTTAGTTAACTATTCATTTTTTAATAATTAAATCTAGAAGTGTTAAAAGATAGTTGAAAACAAGCATAACTATCTATGTTTTGTATAAAAAGGAAAGAAATAATATTCTCTCAAGTTGATGTTAATCCCCACTTTTGAGTATATGACTGTAATGAGAGTTTTTTTTATAATGAATGAATGATGATTCAACTGTTATCCCACTTTATACGTTTGAATGACTACTATGCATGAATTATGTATGGATTCTATTGTGTATCTAAGATGTTGAATGTGAATGATGAATTTATGCAATCCCCTTTCCTATTTTCAGTCTTTGTAATTCCTATGTGTGTCTTGAGTGAGAGTGTATCCTTTCTGTATTTTGAAAATGCCGATGCTCATAGGATTATGATTGGTAATATAGTTTATAAACCTAGGTATGAATTTGAGCCAACAATAATCCAGACAACTTTGTCATAATGTAAAATTTGTGGACCTTTAAAGTATGAAAGATAATTTCTTTTACAATATTTTCTAGCATTGGACAAAGTGAAAAAAGTGAGAAGTTGACATTTTTAAATTGATTCCAAAAATCAATATAATATCTAATCATTGAGATGAAGGTTGTTGAGTGTGCACTACCAAAATTACTATTTCAGTGTTTCCCCAACCTAGTTTCAAATTTCATTTCACATAGTTTAATGCCCACCCATTCAACTCAACAATTGCAAATGGATTTTTACTCATAAACTAACATAACTAAAACACTTGAGGAAATTTTTACAAATTCAAATGAACATAAAATTAAACTCAACCAAGCATGAAATTTTTCATGCACACGAATTTTTGGCCAACGGCCCAGGAAAAATCCCCTGAGGGGGAAAACTTATTATGAGGGAGTTATTCTTATTTCTTCTTCAAAATAATAAAGTAAAATAGTTTTTATAAGCATTTAAATAACAAACTTATCTCGTAATCAGTGCCATCTTCAAAATAGAAATTCATGTCTCTTCCCGGGATAGTACAATATGGCCTTCTCCTTGAATTATGTGGAAGACTGGAATAATTTACCTTGATTTATGTGCAAATAATAGTTTGGAAATTCATGCCACTTATCAATTTATTTTTGTCATCAAATTATGTACCTAAAATATCCACAAAATTTGTGCTAATGTATAACCTACTCATTGTACGAATTGCTACAAAAATTAACCATACAACCTTTGTAAATGATGAAAATTACTCTCTTGAAAAACGTGCCAGTCAACTCAAGATATGTGCTCAATGCTCATCCTTGGAATGTTTTCCTACTTCTTCCTTGTTTTTTGTGCTACTAAACTATGTTGTAGGTTGCATTAGAATGCATTCCCATGTTCTTCTCCCTCAGTTTATGTCCTCTTGCTCCTCTCATTCTATGTGACTTTCTCTCTTCCACAAAGTTTTTATGGAATGGAAAAATACCTATTAGACTTACCTTCTTTCCTTTTGATTTACTCATTAGGTTAGTTGAAGAGTCACACTAGATCAAGGGCCCATAATCAATCCAGTGAAATTGATCTATGTGTTATAGTGTGATTTGACACACTTGATACATCATGATTTGATGGCCTATCCCTGTCCCTATGCAGAATCCTTTGTATCCCATTTTCCCATTATAACTTTGATGCTCCAGTGGAACCCTTTAAAAGGAACATTTTATGTATACACGGTTCACAAGCTTAAAACCTACATGCATGCATCTTGCACCACTATCACCCATGTACATCAGGAAATGTGCTCGAAAACAAAAAATATTTGGAGTTTTTCCATCAAGTAACAAATGACTTGATCTTTGTCCTTCCATGTGATGGGAAATGCTTCGATTCGACCCTTCACTTCCTATTGAGGGGATATATATTGAGCTACTTTGAAGAATTGAAGGAGGGGAGAGATTTGAGAGAAAATACACTATAGTGGAATTGTGCCCCATTCTTGCATACTTGACTTTGCATCCCTTTGGCCTTCCATATGTCAGGAATAGTATGCCTTGATTTCTGTGCAAAGAATAGTTTGGAAATTCATGCCACTTATCAATTTATCTTTGTCATCAAATTATGTACCTCACATATCCACAAAATTCATGCTAATGTACAACCTGCTCACAGTATGAATTTCTACAGAAATTAACCATACAACCTTTGTAAATGTTGAAAATTACTCTCTTGAAAAACGTGATAGTCAACTCAATATCCATGCTCAATGCTCATCCTTGGAATGTTTACCTACTTCTTCCTTGTTTTTTGTGCTACTGAACTATTTTGTAGGTTGCATTAGAATGCATTCCCACCTTCTTCTCTCTCAGTTTGTGTCCTCTTGCTCCTCTTAGGTTATGCGACTTGCTCTCTTCCACAATGTTTTTATGGAATGGGAAAATGTCTATTAGAATTGCCTTCTTTCCTTTTGATTTACTCATTAGGTTAGTTTAAGAGTCACACTAGATCAAGGGCCCATGATCAATCTAGTGAAATTGATCTATGGATGAGATAAATGCACTTTGTTCTCTCCCTAAATAAATTATCTATCAACTCTCGGTTAAACTTTAAAACTTATAAAGTGAATTAATTACTCATCTTAAGCAATTAATGCAAGGTTCATGTCACTTTTCCCCCTTTTAGCAACTTAGGAAAAAATCACTAGGGGAAATTTTTCCTAGGTACAAAAATCAACACTCCCTCTTACTGAGGAAGGTGTTCCACACCACTCCCAAGTTATCTTTGAAGAAGACAAACTTGCCCCTTCCCAAATATTTCATCATAATGTCTACCACCTGCTCATCAGTGGAAATGTTCTGCAACTCCACAACTCCTCTCTAGACATAGTCACAGATGGAGTGGAATATGATCTCAATGTGCTTTTACCTATCATGGAATACTAGATTCTCAGAGATCTGGATGCAACTCCAATTGTCATAGTAGATAACCATAGTCCTCATCTCTCGATCAAATAAATCCATCAACAACTTGTGAAGCCACAATCATCTCACCATTAGCATGATTGGATTCCATGTACTCAACCTCTTCAAAAATCAAAGCAACAAACTTTTTCTTCTAAATAAACTACAGAATTATTGCCAATCCAAAACTGTAACAACCAAAAGTTCTCTTCTGGTCCATCAGATTGTTTGTCCAATCTGAATCCATGAATTCAACCAAACTTACACCATCCATCCTCCTAAAGTCCAAACCATAGTCTATAGATATCTCAACACAAGTTTTTTGGCTACTTGGTGCACTCTCCTAGGATCCACCATGAACTAACTGAGGATGTTCACCGCAAAACACAAATTTGGCATGGTGTTGACTGGTTGACTGGAATCAACAAAGAACCAATGAGTTGATTATGTAGAGTAGGATCCACCAAATATCCCTTAGAAGCATGAAGCTTATTTTAGTTGGTGATCATTGGTGTGACCATCGGCCTATAGTTCTCCATCTGAAATCTCCTCAAAATATCAACTACATACTTTCCTTTCCCCAGGAAAATATGACCAGGCTCCTGCCAAACCTTTAATCCTAAAAAATAATGCATCAACCCAGTGTCTTTCATTTCATACTCTTAATCAAGATCTCTCTTTCATGCTATAGTGAGCCTCTCCTCACCTATAATAAACAAGGCATCCACATATAACATAAGAATGAGCGAATCATCACCAACCACAATGTAGCAAAGGTTAGGGTCTACCTCACTCTTTTAAAATCCCATCAATAGAAAGAAATAATTTAGATTAGAGTACCAATATCTATGATATTTCTCTAGTACATACAAGGATTTATTTATCTTGTAAAATATGAATCTCTCCCATGAATCTAAAATCCCTGTGGTTTCTCAACATATACCTCTTGCTGTATAAGTCCCTTGAGAAATACAGTCTTCGCATATTTCTAGTGGATATTCCAACCCATTTCCACTACAATTGATATCATTGATTTGATCTAGGTGTAATAAGAAACCGATGCAAAGGTCTTGTCATAATCTACTCCCTCTACTTATGAGAACCCCTGTGCCATAAATAAGGATTTGTACTTCTCCACATTTCCATATGCAACATGCTTGATCTTGTAAAGCCACCAAGAAGTCACAAATAGCTTCCCCTAAGGTATTGGTACAATCTCACAAACATCATTCTTCATGATGGAAAGGTACTCTTCCATCATGGAATCTATCTACACATGATGTTGGGATGCCTCTTCAAAAGTAGAAGGCTTCAAATCACAAAGGCTAGCCACCAAATCCATGCCAAGTCTGTTTGGTATTCAAATCTCTGGTATAGGTCTCTTGGGATCTCCAAAAGACTTAGTTTCCTTTAAGGTGTCCTTAAGCCACTTGGGATTCCTCTTCCTTGAATAATCCTCCCATACTGGTGTATCATCCTATGAAGATTGAGACTCGGGATTAGTACTCCATGTAGTTGGTGACCCATAAACCTGTGAACTAGTAGTTGGATAACTAGTAACCAGTGAACCCTATGAAATAGATGTCAGAATTGGTGAACCTTTAATTGAGAACTTGAACCTATATATTGTGTCCCTAAAATAAAAGCACCTATAACTTATGGACCAATCACCTCTGATACCTATGACCCTACACTCTGAGTAGCTAGACTCCGAGATGTGATCACTTGAGGTGTCGAATCCTACTAGTCCCCCTACTCTGACTCATGAGACTTCTTCAAGGCCTGATCCTCCTCAAATATCACCTCCCTCCTCACAACAAATTTCCTCTACATAGGAATATATATGTGGAATGCCTTTGAAGTCTCGTCATACCCTACAAGGATACCCTTATCTGTTGTGGGCTGCAACTTTGTCCTCTTATTTGAAGGGAGATGAGAATATGTTAGACAAAATATATGTGAAAGTGTCCTACATTGATATTCTTTGCAATGAATATCTCGTTAGTAGTCTTACACCCCAAGTACTGATGGTGAATCCTGTTCCAAATGCATACAAATGTGATACACACCTCTACTCAAAGAAATAAAGGAAAACTTTGATTATGAAGCATCGCTCTTGTTGCTACCACTTTGGCCTTGTTATTCTTCTATGCAAATCCATTATGATATGGATTATATGGGACTATCAATTATATATATATTCCCTCTTTTATACAAAACTAATCAAATGAATTGGAGGTATACTCACCCCCATTGTCTGATCTTAGCACTTAAATCCTCCTCCCTGTCCGGTTTTCCAAAAGAGATTTAAACTATTTTAACCTATGCAATACTTAATATGAATTATTTCTCTTTAGAAAGTATATCCAGGTATTCCTGGAGTAGTCATTTATGAATGTAACATAGTAATCATAACCTGTCAAAAAATATATGACATTGGATCACAAAAATAAGAATGTATCAAATAAAATGCTCTCGTTGATCTACTATCACTTCTAGGAAAATCAATCTTGGTGTTATTTCCAAAAGCACACCCTCTACACACATCACTATGCTCTCTAATAAAGTCAAGAAAACCTGTCACCATGTCCCTTATCATCCTTAAAGTTGGATGATGCAAACAAGCCATCCTCCTCTTCCATAGATCACATAGGTCACTACTGCTACTATGTGCCAAAGCATGTTGAGGTTGAAACAATATCTTGTATAGCTTCCAAAATATGACTCCAATCATAAAATAAGTAGATAGACCCAACCCCTTGGGGAAAAATGTGCACATGTCCATCAAGGAAGTACACTCTAAGTCCCCTATTCTTGTTCATGGAAGCTGAAATCAATTTCTTCTTCAGCACAAGGATATACAAGACATCCCTCAAAGTCATGGGACTCATAGAATTCCTCTGAAAGGTAACAGTCCCACGTCCGATTTCTCTGACAATTGTGTCATCCCACAACATAACATCCACATCCAATCTAGTCCATGTGAACTCTAAAAACATATCCCGTGCACCTGTCATATGGATCGACACTCTACTATCAATGTACCAAGTGATAATGGTGGTGGATGCACTCAAAGAATGACCAATCAACAAGGAATAATCTCTCTCATACTTTATATCTGTGTTGATGATGGATCCTCTCTCTGAATGACCAACATAGAGAGAAAAAACTATCTCAAATATAGTTTCATAGTCATCAATATTTATTGAAAATACTGTCGGTTGATTCTTCTTATTCTAGTTTGAGAACTGTCCAACATAGTGCCCAAACTTTTGATAAGAAACAAATTTCACTTTGATAAAATCTTTCTTCTTCCCACCCTGCTATATAGCCCCACTCATGGGATCCTTCTTGGAGTTTTTCTTCCCCTTGGATATCAAATCCACATTCTCCTTACTATTTGAAGAGATTCCCTGCACATATCATCTCCAAGTATCCTCATTAACAAGGTCATCCCATAGACGATGCCAAGAAGGAATTTTCTAATTGGATACAATGGCCTCCATAAAAAAATCCCATGGCTTGGCCACACCATATAAGGCTTTCCGCATTAGCTCACTTTCCTCAACCTTCTCTCCAACTACTCTAAGATCATCTATCACCTATGTGATCCTACTAAGGTAAGACATCACACTCTCAACTTTGGGAACTTTGATACTTTTCATCTTCTGTATCAGTACCATCATTTGATTTTCATTGGAACTTTGGTACAAATTGGGTAAGGAATCCCACATTTGGTAAGAACGGTCCTTACCAATCACATGGTCCTTCAATGCATCAAGGATGATCCTCTTTTCCTTGATGTCCTTCTTATTGAAGGATTCCAATGTTGTTCCATCTATGGATGCACTAACTTGCATGAAATTTGCTTGAGTGTTGTTCACTACCTCATCCCACAACTCATTCTCTTGCAAAATAAGTACAATCCTTGCTTTCCAAGGAATGAAATTGGCTACCCTATCCAACCTGTCTTCCAACCTCAACCCAATATCTATCTCACTAAAAATTCAAAGTACAAAATCTTCCTAATGAAAAAAAAAGAAAGGTGTCTTTACAAGTCTGAAAAGCATTGCTTGTGTATTATTCCCCTTCACTTCAACTCAACTCCGGTACCATGTAAAATTTCACTGTTTCCCCAACCTGTTTTCAAATTTCATTTCACATAGTTTAATTCCCACTCATTCAACTCAATAAATACAAATGGATTTTTACTCATAAACTAATAGAATTGAAACACTTGAGGAAATTTATACAAATTAAAATGAATAGAAAATTCAACTCATTCAAGCATGAAATTTTCAGACACAAGAATTTTGGCCAATGGTCCAAGAAAAACCCCAGAGGGAAAAAACCTGTTTCAAGAGAGTTCTTCTTAGTTCTTCTTCAAAATAATAAAGTACAACAGATTTTATCAACATTTAAATGAAAAAATTATCTCGTAACTAGTGCCATCTTTAGCATAGAAATCTGTGCCTCTTCCTAGGACAATACAATACAACCTCCTCCTCGAATTCTGTGCAATACTGGTACAATTTTCCTCTATTTCTATGAAAATCATTGTCTAGAAATTTGTGCCACTTCTTAGTTTATTTCTTTCCTCAAATTTTGTGCCTAACATAGCCTCAAGAATTGAGCTAATGTAAAACCTGCTCACTATGCAAAATGCTACAGAAATTAACTGTAAGACCTCTTTAAATGATGAAAATTACTCCCTCAAAAAATGTATGAGTCGCCTCGATATCTGTGCTCAATCCTCCTTCTCGATATGTGTTCCTAATCCTACCTTGTTTTTTTTGCTACTAAACATTTCTATAGGTTGCATTAGAATGCATGCCTACCTTCTTCTCTCTCAGTCCACGTCCTCTTACTCCTCTCAAGCTATGTCACTTTCTCTCTTCCATAAAGTTTTTATGGAATGAAAAAATTCCTATTTGACTTGCCTTCTTACCTTTTGATTTATTCATTATATTAGTTGAAGTCACACTAGATCAAGGGCCCACAATCAATTTAGTGAAATTAATATATGGATGAGATAAATGCATTTTATTCTCTCCACAAATAACTTATCTCTCATCTCTCAGTTAAAAAATCAAAATTCACTTTAAAAGTTATAATGTGAATTAATTACTCATCTCAAGCAATTAATGCAAGGGTCATGTCAGTTTTCCTCGTTTTAGTGACTTAGGAAAAAATCACTAAGTGAATACTTTCCTAGGTACGAAAATCAACATTCCCATCAGTTGAAAAGGAGATTCTTGAGTAAACATGGGCTTGAGGGAGATCCCAACATAGAGTTGGGGGCCTATTGGCACTGTAGTGACATAAGTTTTTCTAATATTTTTATGCAATGTTATAAAGAAGAGCATGGTGTTGTTTTGTTAATATGTGTTTTGAAATAATTTAAAATAGAATAGTTAAATCATAGTTGAAAAGAGACAGAAATATCTCTAGATTGTATAAAAGAGAAGAAATGGGATTGTCTCGAGTTGATGTTAATCCCCACTTATGAGTATATTATTGTAATGAGAGTTCTAATATAATGAATGAAAGATGAATCAACTATTATCCCACTTTATGTGTTTGAATGTTTACTGTGCATGAATTATGTATGGATTTTGTTGTGTATCTAATATTTTGAATGTGAATGATGAATTTATGAAATCCCCTTTCCTATTTTTGGTCTTTATAATTCTTATGAGTGTCTTAGGTTGGACTATATCCTTTCTGGATGTTGAAAATTCTGATGCTCATCAGATTATTGTTGGTAATCTAGTTTAGAACCCCGGGTCTGAATCCGAGCTAACAATAATGCAGACAAATTTTTCATAGGGAAACATTTGTGGATATTTACAATTTGAAAGTTAATGATTTTTGCAATATTTTCTAAGATCAAACAAAGTGCAAAAAGTGAGAAGTTGACATTTCTAAATTGATGCCAAAAATTACTAGAATATCAAATCATTGAGATGAAGGTTGTTGAGTGTGCACAATCAAAATTCCTATCAATTCCCACAATTTGTTTCCAATTCTTATCAGTTTTTCTTCTGCAAGTGGAAAATTAAGGTCTCTGTCCTTGATTACACCCAAAAAAAGTGTATAAATTGAGCAATCATAGTGAACCTTTGGGATATGTAACTTTTGGCTACACATTTGAAATTGAGAAATATTATAGTTGTTGGGAATCTATTTTATAGGATATTAGATATAGTAACTTGCTATCAAGAAAAAGGGACTTCTTGTTGTTCTAGAAATCTAGAATGGTGGATCCTTCATGATTGAGATAATAAAAACAATTGTCCATGCACATGATCTCCAAAGTTTCATGAACATGGAGTAAGGGATATGTGATATAACAAGGTGCATAATGAGGCATAAATAATCCTAGAATGAAATGTATATAATGTCAAATGGAACATCCATGGAAGGATGTTAGCTTATTTGAATAATAAAACTATTTTTCACTAATGAAAGGGATGACCTATAAATGTGATTGAATGATTAGGATCTTGATAAAGATTAAGGGTCATAATGGATTAGAAAGAATGCATTGATTATAATCAACATATGCAAATAAGAGCTTTGGGAGCTCTTGACTATTGAAGTTGGTTATTGTATGCAATAATTGAATATTTAGTAGAGCTATGGAAGACACCAATCGATATAGAGTAACATCCATGAGAATAAAAGAAGGGCGTAATTCCTTAATCCTTGGAGTCAAGGAGAGGAAACAAGGTAATGGAGGTACAAAAGAACTTAAGGCATCATGTTTGGAAAATAAAAGGGGATTGGAAGGATTGGATGGTAGATTAAATCTACCAAAAAAAAGAGGGCATGAACCTCATATATGAGATAGGTGAACCATATTATTGGATATTATGTGTATGTTATAAGAGTTGTAAGATATGAACCAACAACTTATGTATAAAGGGTTGAAGAAGTAATTAAATTCACCATATCTCAAAAGCAATTGATGATTAAGTACCATGTCATACTTTAGTATATATTTCTTTGGGAAGGTAAAGCACGTTTTTAATAATCAAATGAAGTTTGAAATAATTCTATGATTATGTGAAATGAATAACAAACTTCAATGCTTTTGGGAGATACTATTAACAGAATGAGGCACTTCATTGTTTGTAATTATCATGTGATATATTGTATGAGGCTGAGGGTATATTGGATTAGAAGGAATGAACATAAAGTTCTCAGATTAGAGAGAATTTGAGGTCAAAAATGGGCCTCCTAAGAGATGTACTACAAAAATATAAGATATATTAAAATATTATGAGTTAGGGGTTTTATGGGGCAGGTATATATGACAACTCACCTCCTACACTACTTTTTATGCACAATATAAATAACCATGGTTGAGTTACTTTTCTAAATTGACTATAAATAAAATTAATAAAATAACTCTAGAATGATGTGACTAAGATTCATTGTAAATTCCCAAAAATTTATTGTCCTCTAACATTTATTTGTCTTGAACTTGTAAATAAAATTAAACAAAAATGAATTTAATTTATATGCATAACTAACATATTTTTTTCATATAAATATCATTCATGAATTTAATTTATTTTAAAAGTACAAGATTATATATATATTAGTTTAACATTATGATATTAAATACAATTGAGTGAATATATAATTTAAAATTAAAAAACATGAAATTGACAATATATTATTTTATAAAAAAATGTGAAAAGACATTTTTATGAATTATGAGTACTTTACTTGAAAATGACAATAATATTATTTTATGAGAAAGTGAATTGTGAGTACTTTACTTGAAAATAACAATAATATTATTTTATGAGAAAGTGTGAAATGACTTTTATTGTGAGTACTTCACTTTATGACTTAAAAGTACTTGTACCACTACCTTGGTTAACTATGGATTTTCATCCACCATAGAAAATGTGACAAATAAGCATTCTTAACTCATGCAATGCCACCTCAACCATGGGGGATGATGTCATCTACTAGAATGTAATTGGTTGATTTTTATAGTACATTTTGGTCCTTTTGAGGCCCATTTTTGACCTCAAGTTCTCTTTAATATATATGGATAAGGCTTGAAGGAAACTAAATATGAGAGAAAAGACACAAAATTCTAGAGCCATCCAATGCATTCTTCTTTCCAATGGTTTTCATTGGGTATTCTCATATACTGGGCAATAATACCAATAGAAATGGAAATATATGGAAATGCATGAGTCAGATACAAAAGGCTACAAACTATGTTATTGTACAAAGATGCATTTTGTTTGTGTGTAGTAAAATTGGTAGCGTGTTTTACTCCAAACTAGAAGGGATATGGGGATAGTTTACAATATTCCATGAGAGAGTGGTCAAAGATCACATCCATAATTAGACTGGGAAAGGGAAATTGGAAGAAGATTTTCCAAGAAAAAATATATTTCTTAAATAATTCGATGACGAGTTTGCATGAATTGGAAATAATGTAAATACACATGATTTCCATGATGCATCCCTTCATCTAATGGATGCATAAACCTTGGGCTTCACTCAACATTAATTAATTGTGTTAAAAGTCATCCTTCCTTGACATACTTTGTCCTTGAAGTATTGGTAAACATAAATTCCTCAGTCTAAAATCTTTATTCTCCCAAGTAGCTTCATATTTTGGCAAATTTCTCTATTTTATAAGGTACTCATTGACGGATCTGGAACAAAGTGTTATGGTTCTAACTTCTAAAATGCATTCGAGTTCTATCACCAACTTCTTTTCGTCATCTGGTAGGGATAACTTTGTTTTTATGTGAGTGGTTTAACCCAACTTTTTATTCAAGCATAAAACATGGAAAACATTATGTAGTTTCCCTTTGTTTGGTATATCTAGAGCATATGCCACTTGTCCACTCGCTTTTGTACTTGATAAGGGCCATAAAAATTGGGTGCAAGTTTATGATTTTTGGAATTTTGAACGAAGTAAGTTTGTATGGTTGGAGATAGATAAACACCCAATATCCTATGTCAAATTCATGATTAGTATTCTTGAAATATGCGTACTACTTCAGATGATTCCTTGTTTGTTCTAGATGATTGTTCAAAATTCACATGACCACACCAAAACTAGCTAGATAATCTTTCTCTATAGGAACCTTGAATTGTTAGCAACATATTATTTAGACGTCAAAGGTGGATAACCATATAAGGATTCAAAAGGGGTCATTTTTGTTGAGGTATGATATGTATTATTTTACCATCATTCTGTAAGGTGTATCCAAGTAAGCCATTGTGTCTGTAGATCATTCACAAAATTCCTAAGGTGCCCTTCAAGGATTTTATTAACCACTTCCATTTATCCATCTGTATGGGGATGGTATGAAGTACTCATGGTTAAAGAGGTCCCAACTTGGTAGAACAATTATTTGAAAAAAATTCTAGTAAACTTGGGGTCCTTATTGTTGAACAATAACTTTGGGAAACCCATGGAGCTTAAATATATTTTTTACATAGTATCTGTAGCTTAACTAGATTTTATTTTGATGAGATTCCAATGAAGTGGGAATATTTGGTTCATTGATATATGATTACAAGTATGCTATCTTTACCTTTAGAGGCAGGAAGACCGTGATAAAGTCCATGTATATTTCAGACCATTTTTTAACTAGGATATGAGGGGGTTGAAGAAGCCTCGGAGGAGCAACCATTTCAAGATATTGTTGCTAACAGGTATCACATTTTGCCACATGTTTTTGAATATTAGTATTCATATATTTCCAAAAGAAGGATTACCATATATTATAATATCCTTTGAAAAATACAATAAGGCCTACCATTGGACAATCATGATTCTTTTTTAAAATTTGAGTTTTGAATTTAGAAGAGTTGGGAAAAAATATCCTTTGTTTGTACCATAGTATGCCATTCTGCTACATAAATTTATAATTTGTTTCACTATTGCTTTCAACTTCCTCTATTAGCTTGCTTATTTCTAGTTTTTTGATGCACTTAGTTTGGACCTTTGAGATCCATTCGAGAATTAATATGGAAATACAATGGAAATGGAACATAGTGTGGTGTCATTTTCATGTTTTATGCATAAGTTGTCTGCAACCAAATTTTCCTTGCCCTTTTTATAAAGGATGCCGACCTAAAAAAATTTGATTGTGCTCACCCATTTTTGTTGTTATGATGAGATATTATTTTGGGTTAGGAAATACTTCAAATTGTTGTGATATTTTTTTACAAAAAAATTACATCACAATAAGTATTGCTTTCGCTTGACTTAAGAATTCATTATTTCCATCATTTCTTAGTCATATTTATATTTTGTTTGTTCATTTGGTTTTAAATTTTGACTTTTGAAGGATATTGGATGATTATATTACATGAGCATGCCTCTTATACTTGTTCCTGAAGCATCTCATTCAAGGATAAATGTTTCTTTTGAAATATAGGGTCATTAATACCAGAGTAGATCTCATTAAGGTTTTAATCCTTTCAAAACATGATTTAGCTTATTTATCCCATTTAAAGGCTTAATTTTTTAATAGTGTTATTGGTGGTGCCACAATATGTGCATAGTTACAAACAAATAATATGTAGTAACCTGTCAGACCTAGGCATTTTGTTAATGATGTGATTGTTTTGGGTCTAGGCCACTTAGTAATTGCCACAATTTTCTTCACGTCTACCTTGATGCCTTTTGTTGAAATGACATGGCCCATAAATTCTATGTCTTTTTTCCCAAAACTACATTTATATTTGTTAGCATAGACCTTATTTTCTTCAAGGATCTTGAATATTGTGTCTATGTGCTTGAGGTGTGAGCTCCAATTTTGTTGTAAACAAGGATAATCATCAAAGAATACAAGTACATAATTCCTATAAGACCTATCTAGGTCCGCAGTTTTATTTTCAAGAATCTAACCTATTACAATTAATCTCTTTAGATTAGCTTCTACTTACTTTGTTTCATTCATGTAAAAAAATAAATTTCTAAATTTATAAGCAGGTATAAAACAATTAAAAGTACATGTATAAATCAAATTGACAACATATTTAGGAAGCATATTCATATAGTTCTCTTTCAAAATATAAATTCATAGCATTAAGTAATAATGCCTGTAATTTAGTAGTTTGTCCCAGTTGAGCTTTACCCTTGAAGATTTATCCTTGCAAGCTCCCGCAACTAAAAAACCCCACTGTATAATAGTTGTAGATATTTAAAAACTCAACCGACCAAATCGGTTTTCCACCCTGGAAACTAGGAAAGTCTCGCTGCCCTCCTAGCTCCAAGAACTATGTTCTTGGACCCTCGAGCCCAAAACATGAGTACAAAGTCCAACCAGTTATGTATCTTTTTCCTTGTCTGAAAATTTCAGCCTCCTCTGCTAAAATTTTCCCAATTCCAAAACATCCCATTCAAAAATCCATCTTCCTCCTTTTATCTAACTCCCCTCCACCTCCTTTTCTTCCTACCTCCTTTATTACCCTTATCCTCTCCACCAATATCCCAACTTCCTTTACATTTTTCATTTATTTCCCCCACTTGAAACATGGGTCTCGTCTCTTTTAACCATAAATAAAATATTATATAATAAATTTTATTGGTACATGATAATGCAACATTTGATTATTTTATTAGATAAAAAATACCGCTTGATTTAAACATAAATTCAACGTCAATTAGGAAAATAGGAAATTATTTTTTAATAACATAAGTCAACATAAATTCTGGCATAGTAATGTACACTGCAACAATAAGTTGGACATAATAAGATACTTTGAAAATAAACTATAAATCATAAATTATTCTTAAAAAAAAAATTAATTAGTATGTTTTTGTATAAAATATATAATTGTAATTAATAATTATTTATAAATGAACTAATTCTCTTCCAAGAGAAAATTATAATTTATTTAACCAGTGCCATATTCAACAATTGAACACTAGTTACAATTAAGACTTTATTAAAATCACTAATACATGTTTTACACTTATCAACAAATAATAATAGTGTTATTAAAACTAGGTAACATCATTAAGATTTATTTAGGTCAATAAACATCAAACCCCCTAGCATTAAATACTTAGACATTGATTAAATAGCCTAACATAAATGCATCCATGGATAATTAAAATAAGCATTAATGAATCATAATGTAGTTAGTAAAAATTACAATGCATCAATGTTGAGTCAAGATAGTTTAATAGTAACTCATAAAATCATATATAGACGATTTATGTAAGCGTAGCTACTGGTTACATACTTCGTGTAGGAACATTAGCAGTACTTAAACACACAAGTTATTATCCACTGATACATATTTACATATGAATTCACAATGTTTAACAATTTATTAACGTAGATCATAATAACTTATGTAAACCACCCAATGTACTTAGTTACCATACAAGAATCAATAAAAGGTTTTCAGTCATACACATAATTAGCTATGTTTTTATCCCTAACTTCAATAGTACTCTTATGTACCTGCTTCCTTCTATCTAATTCACAACTAACTTCCACATCCTATCCTTCCTCTATTGGACTACCCTAGAGCATCAACTACATGACCTAACTCTAATTAGAACCCGCAAATAGCAGTATCAACTACATTGACCAAGATTCCCAAGAAAGAACTAGCTATTCATCATCACACACCTTGGGGAGCGTGTCATAGCACAACCCTCTCATGACTCCAAGTTTTGGGAATAAACAATGGGTAATGACTCCACCCCCCTAATGGAATAAGGAACTATTTCTACATCGGCATAGTGACTGCGTTGCACCTGTTATACTCAAGTTTTGTCATCGAATAACCAATTTGGGATGTTGAGTTTCGTAAAACCACACACCATCCCACACATCATGATAATACAATAATCATACATAGCAATAATGATTCATTCTCATACCATACCTCTTTTGGAATTCATACCGTCAATGTACTTCCATTTTATAGGGATCAACTATTCCTTAGCTCTTCTAAACCTGTTGGTTAGTCTCATAAAAAATTTCATGCAATATCATGCAATCATTGATATGTATGCATATTTTGTTAATAATCACAACAATATAATCATTTTTGTACCATGCATCTGGCATCATAATCATTTATTCGATACATAACTTTAAATCGATATCCACGTACCATCATCTATTAAATTTGCAGGATAGAGACATAATCAAAACATGAACATAATTCATAATATTAACATCACATCACACACACACACACATATAAATTCCATAAAATAATAAATTCGCATGTCCATAGTGTCATTAAACTGACGAAGTTCCACAATAATAAGCAAATACAAACATGTAATTATAGTTTAGATAATAAGGTCAAAATGGGGCATTATAATTCCCTAGTTACGGATGAAATAAATCATTCACCACAACTTGGAATATTGCAAGACCATTGGAAAGTCCAAAAAGAATGATCCAAAATTCATAAAAACCTTCATGGGTGCAAAAGGAAATTTTGGGAATATCTTCCCCTCGAATTATAATTTGGTATTATCATGAATATAGGTCTATATTAAAGAAATACTTTGCACCATGGAGCTCATTCAATAGTTTGTTGACAAATGGAATGAGGAATTTATCCTTTATGGTGGTTTCGTCTAATGCTCAATAATCAATAAAAAGCCTATTTCACTCATTCCTTTTCCTAACAAGTATGACTTGGGAAGAGAAAGGGCTCTTACTTTGGGTAATCATACTAGAATATAATAATTCTTGAACTAAATGTTCAATTTCTTATTTATGTTTGTCATATTATCTATATGATTTTCTTGTAATTGAGGCTGAACCAAGAATCAACTCTATGATGTGATATCTAGAACACAGTGGGGGAAGCCCACAAGGAGGGTCTTGAGCGATGCTACTATGTTTCCCAAAAAAATGATTTAATTTCTTTGGATCATCATTTTGACTTTCACTAGTAGTTTCTTACATAAAATAACAATATAAGAAAAAGGCCTGGGTTCCCTTCTTAACCATTTTTTCCATTCTATTGGACAATTTTATTTGGATATGGGGGAATATGATTCCATGAATCTTTTACTTCCTTCCATTCTAAAAAAATCTTATAAATTATTCTTGTAAATTTAACTCCACTATATCGAGCATTGCTAACCATTGGTCTCTTGAGACAATGCCAACACCTCCAATTGCCATAGCATACATATGCTATTTTAATTTGTAGTCATTGATAGATAATTCCACCTTATGACATTTTTTGTCACATGAGGTATTCTGGTTCCTTGGGATTGAGACTTGGAATTCATAGATAGGGTAAATGAATATGTTTAATTACTTTGCTATCCTCGTATCTCTAAAATTGTGTGAACTACCACTATGAACAATAATTACGACTTTAGTATTCTTGATGTAGCCAAACATTTTAATAATTTGGGGTTGATAAATTCTAGTCATTGTAGCCACTGAGAGTGTTATAGTGGTCTCTTGGTTGCTCAATTATTTAGTGTATTTTTATTCATTGAAATAAGATACATCCCCAAATTCTTCATCCTTTTCAGTGTCAGCATTTGTTTTCACATAGGTAGAAATTTTTGTTTTTAGACTTAGGTCTTGGAATCCAATTAGGAAAATTACTCTTAAAGCACAGATTATTGTCCTTCTTTGCATTTGTTGTGGGGGAATATATGTAGGAGTGGATAAATTTTTTTCTTCAAGAAGTTTATATATTTTATTTGCTTGTTCAACGTTCTTGACATCTAGTATATTAATCTCGTTTTGTATACTTGGTTTCATCCTAATTGTGCCAATTTGTAGAAGTTATTCATTAGATATGTCACTGATGCGAGTAGATAATACATGGATGTTGTTAAAATATTCATCCACTGTTCCTATTTGTTGTAAACGAGTGATCTTGTTGTAGAGATCATCCTCTTAGATATCTTGAAATCCTTTAAAAAAAAATTCTTGAAAGTAACCCAGTTTCTCACTGGTCCCCCTCTCCATTTAGAATCTCACCATAGGAATCGATCACAAGATGATTTTTCTAGGCATGTTACCGCAATGTATATTTTTTCATTCTGATCATATATTTTGTGCATAGAGAAATTTTTTTCAACATAATTGACCCATGCTGTCCTTCTCGATTGTATTTGCCATCAAAATTTGGTATATCTATTTTTACTTTGTGTATGACGCTGATGAATGAACTTGTATGTGATGAGTACTAATGTTGGGATGAAGAGTGATGGATGCTCATTCCATTTTTTTCACTTTTTGAGGCCTTGTAATCAACTTTAAATGATAGGACATCATCAAGTCTTTTATTGATTCAATGGATGTCCTAACAATATCCTTGCGTTGCAACAAGAATTTTAAAGTCAATTTTGGAGTTGATTTCATTCTCCAATTTTTTCTCCAAGTCCTCATAAGTGCGACTAGTATTTTTCTCATGGCTTCTAGTATTCATTTTTAGAAAAATTGAAGGGAATGATAGTACTAATTATTCAAAAATTATTTACACACACAAACACATGTACATGTGTGTACATGCATATATATACATGTATATATATACATGTATATATATACATGTATATATATACATGTATATATATATGTA
>LPNX010173078.1:144788-214788 GCA_001517045.1 Pseudotsuga menziesii
GCAAACATAGGGGATGTGGAGGAAGGAGGGTGGGGGGGGGCATGAAAGAATGGAGCACTCAGGGAGGAGCTAGAAAGAAATATATAATGAAACATGAGGGAAGCAAGTAGAGTTGGAAAAGAATTCAGGGGAAATGGGGCATGGGAGGTGGAGTAGGTGGAATGGTGGAGAAGACGGAACACAGGGAGGGAGGTGTAGTAGTGGAATGGAGTGGAGGGAGTATGTGGGAGACGAAATTATGAACATGGGGGTGTAGAATGGAAGTTCCACATAGGAAGCATGAGAAACCTTCTCTTCTCTATCCATGAACCACAAACACATGATTTGATACTAATTGGAAGAATATATTCCAAGAATAAATATTTTTATCAGATTATGGATCTCAAGCATTCGCTCTCCACTGTCCCAGGGCTTATCTACCTTTTATCACATGTTCATCTCCTCACGGATCTAGTAAAGAGGAAGACATTCTGCATCTGAATGGACACTTGCTCCTAACACTTGGTGTTGATATTAACTCACATGGTTTTCTGTTCAAGGCTGACATATATCAGTTTCTTGGGTGTTCCTCAGATGGTTCAAATTCTCAAGCACTTTTTCTCTCTCATCAGTTGATTTCAGTTGCTCTACACGGGTCCAGTTTTCATCCAATAACTATCTATATTTCTGATTCACTTGAGCACATTCCTCTTCTTCCAAAGAGGAATATTCATCCAGAAATAATCATTTATATTGGATGGAGAATTTCACATGCCAAGCCCCAGGATACCTGTGCACAAAAGAAAAAGATTGATCTTGATTCTACCTGCTTAGTTTGAGGGGGGGTATTTTTCCCATGTGGTTTTTACCGACTTCCTTATTTGTATTGAGAAATTAATTTTTAGCTGTAATGGTTGACCTTTTGTATTAGTTACCAGGGCCCACAGATTTTCCAATTTAGCATTCAAGAGGGGTGTTAGGATTATAATCCTCCCTTGTCTAAATTGGTCACTTATGCCTAAATTAGGAGTCTTTTCAGTCATTATTGAGTCACTAGTACCATTGGGTCCACATGGCCTATTTGGGCCACATGTACCAGTTACTAGAGTGTGGGGAACACTAATTAAGGGTAACTTCCACTAACTGCACTTCCATGCATCAATTTAGGCACATCCTAGACCAATCCCTACAATTTAGGATCCATTGGGAGTGCCGACACCAACCTCCTTCAGTTGAGTTAAGTTGCTGACTAGTAAAGCCTAGTTATGAGTCAGTTACATTCAGTTACATCTAGTTACATTTAGTTACATCCATATACATTCAATTAGACTAGTTTATCTTATTCTAAAGGATTGAGACACTGATTTAGACAACTGGAACTAACTAGTTAGGCTCTGATAGTGATTTAGACATGTCTAGTTATCCATACAGTTAAACTGAGTTAATCAATTTGAATTTCCTTCTCATGTATTCGAATTGTCTAGTTATTAATACCAATGTATTTCATTGTAATAATTATCCATAATGTATCCATTTAATTTTTTGATTAATGAAAACATTATAGAGCTACAACCCATTTTTTTCACCGTTTTATGTCAATTATGAGTAAATTGCTTGTGACATCTATTTGTGAGTTTTTCTTGGTTCATAGATTCCCGTGAGCTTAATTTTTATAATTTTCAACATAGTTAGGATGTTGTTCCATCTAAATTTCTTGTTACAATTCCCATGCAAGAAAGAGAATTAATCATTCATTTGATGGACCTCCCATTTATAAGAAGTGGAAAGGGATAGAACAAGGTCGATGGAATTTCCATGGGGGGAAATATTTCATGATACTAAATCCCTTAAACTTGACAAAATATTTTGGAAACTAACTGGGACTTAGGTCTTTCAATAGTTCCATTTGATGTAGACTTAAATCTATACACCCATTTACATATGACAAGTTTTCTTCCTATCAAAGGAAGTAAAATATCCCAAGAATCCTTTTCCACTAAGGAATGATATTATTCATTCATTGTTGTGTCCCAATATAGATGGCCAACATATTATAAATTTTTTTATGGAACACGAGTCTCTAAAACTTGAGCCAAAAGAGAGGAATCTCTTTGAAACTATGAATGTGTATGAAGTTTCTTTGAAGGATCACTATAAATGTTGGCCAAAGCCTACCAACAACGCCTCATCGACAGGGATTCCCACTCTGTTGACACCCAACCATCGTGATCTCCCTGAGCTCTAGCATAGACAGGTTTTACCTTGCCTAGAAACACCCATAGAGTAGATGAAGTCTCACCCAAGATGTTTGAGGGAGAACTGTCAAAACCAAGTTTATGGAAGTAAGGAGGAGGATTGGGGCATCAAGGATTTATTAGCATAACTATCGGATCTAACATAGCCATTTATCAGGTACCACAATATTCATCACAGATCTATTATTACAATTACAGATCTAATAGATTGCATCATTTGACTATTCATCGCAGTAGTATGACATTCTTCATTCATAAAATAAAAACATCGCAGTAAATAAAGATAGGAAAAGACATTGCGACATATGAAAGGGAAACAAGGACAACAGTGATTCAGCTCAACATCTATCGTATCATATTCATCACAACCGATCCAAAACAACAGCTATCTTTCTCCACAACAAGAGAAATATCAATCCACAGAGTCGCTTACAAGTCACAAAATATTCAATCTCATACTTCAGTCTCATATCATATCGTCTAATCTCCTCTATGATCTTATCTGATATTTTACAATTGAAATTCTAACCTATATATAGGCTTGCGCCTTTACATTCAAGGTCCAATTCTAACTAACTCTTAACTTATTTAACCACTAATGACCTATATCCACAAAATGTGGTCAACCGATACAAAAATATGCATAAAATATTCAAAAGAGGTTTGTTTTCCATCCATCGTGCTGTCTTTGGCTTGCACAATGTCACGTGAGCTTGCGCAACCTCCACGGTGCTGCACAACTCACTTACCCCAAAACCCCTACCAAAAGTCCCCCAGCATAGTTTTGTGGCTCGTCCTCAAGCCACGTGAAGTAGACAGGGTGTACTCCATCGTCTTTACTTTGAAATCCTCGTATTGTTGCGCTATCTCCTTAACCTGTTCTTTCACTTTTCATTAGAGGAAATTTGGGGTCTAAAATGGGCCTTATAAGAAAACGAGCCAACAATAAATTCTTGTGAGTTGGAATTCAAGAACAATAGAATTTCAATAAAATGAGTCAACCATATGGTTGAATTGACATATTTTTCATAAAAAAACTACTTTTTTTGTTTGTAGTTTCGACATATCTCCCTATGTTTTCACTCAAATTTTGAGCAGGAGAGCTTGTTCAATACGGAATTAAATTCTGCATCCAACGAGTACCCACACTGCATAATTTTGATGGACTTGGATAGCCCAAAATCAAGAAACACCTAAAAAAACGTGATGATGATGTCATCATCACATTTTTTCAGGTGTTTCTTGATTTTGGGGTAGCCGAGTCCAATAAAAGTATGCAGTGTGGGTACTCATTGGATGCAGAATTTAATTCTGCATCCAACGAGCTTCTCTACTCAAAATTTGAGTAAAAACACAAGGAGATATGTCAAAAATATGAACAAAAAAAATACTTTTTTTCTTTCTTCCTCCAAAATTAATAAATATTATTTTATTATTTTCCTTAGGAGGCCCATTTTAGACCTCAAATTTCCTCTAATGTCAGCTTCATCTTGACAGCTGAGCATGTTCTGCTTCGGAGGGTGCTCCACCAACTTGGTATCCACCATCTTCTTGCCATCCTGCACAGCCTATAGCGCAACGATGGCTTTAATGGCCAATTGTGCTCCAATCTCTTGGAATTTGTTGGCCAATTTTCCTAACTTGCACGACCTAGGTTCTGCGCAACCCGTCAACCCAAAAAAACCCAAGATACCATCCCGACAGAGCAAGCCCTGTCGGCAACGCCCGTAGAGTAGGCGCAATCTCACTCGAGATATCTCTTCGATGGGTAACTTCCTAAACCGTGTTTCTGCAATTGTCGAGGGATTATAGTCCCTTGGCTTGCGGCCAAGGAGCTTGACAAAGGCAACAGGATGGCTAGACAGTGGAGTCAGTCTTGCACGACTGAGCACAATTATATGTCAACACGCGTGACTTAACCTTATTCTCGACCTCACAACTAGTGCAACTTGTGCGATGCAGCTGACTCATACTAATATACTGTCTGCGACCTACATTGCGACTTAAGACATTACACACAGGCTGATATATGCATATACTTCAACGAAACTGTCTCAAAAATTCATCTACCAATTATATATAAAATTAGGCATTTAATCAACATTTCATCATCACACAGTAAGAAAATAGAAACAATTCACACAAACATTCACAGCATCAGTCACCCATTCAAACAAAAGGGATAACTTGGAAACCCATCTGGGAAAAACCACCAAGGTGCTATTCATTTGGCATGAGAAAATGATATAGCACCTTGCAGTCTGCAGGATGCAGACTAATATTATGATATGTCTTTATGACTCAGACTTCTGGTTCTCATGCTCTCTGGTTTGTTCTTCTACCCTACTCCTACTCTTAGTGGTCTTCGCACACAGAAGCTAAATCCGCGACTCAACAAGCTCCTTTCACTACGAGACTCTTCCTGAGTCTTCTCTTCTTCTAATATCTATAGAATTACAGCAACATGGCGTCCTGCCTATGGATCGCCCATGAACAACCAAACAATAACTATTGATCAACAACTATGGACCAACAATAACAAGTAACAACCAACCCTCTAACTATTGAGTCCTCCTATTTATATTTTTTTACATGACCACGCAGGGTCGACTGCATACAGGTAGTCCGTTAACTGTCACCATAAGCCGCCCCTCAGGCTCAAGCTATGGTGATTGTGAATTGACACGAGGCCGCCTATCATCCTGACTTACAAATATTCTCTCGTACATGTGTTGTTGCAGGCTTACGCCGCTAGAAGCAGCCACGATTTGCACCTGTCGTTTTCTGGCCGTTATCACCTGCACGTTCATGCGCTCAGCTTTCCCTTGCCGCGCTAATATCCATTCTTCCTATGCTGGTCCTTTGATTCCTTTGTGACATTCCCTTCTTTCTGTCACGCATGCGACACACCTTATTTTTCTTGCATGCGACTTCTCCCTTGTGCTCCTTTCCCAGGCCAACAGGCCCCCAACACTCACATGTGGCTCATCCCGAGCCATGAAGAAATGGACATAGGAGGTGGCGCAACCCCATGGCCACCTCTTTTCAAAATATTATTGTTTTTTTTTGTGGTGTTTCCTGCACCGCGGTCTCATCCCATACTTAGAAATTTTTTTATATTACAAAGCTTTAGTTACTTTAGTCATACAATTTCTTCCTCGGCATCCTCTGAATACTCTTAATGGCTAGTTCCAGTTCTGAATTTCACCAGGATTGTTAGTGTCCCATTCTAACATAGCAATCCAATTCTTATTATCATTCTCAGGCTCAGTCTCTCGATCTCTGCATTTTTGGTGACCTTCTGCTGAAGGGGTAGCTTCCTCATTTCCGCCTTTGCAGCGCTGATTCTCTCAACTTCCTCTCATGCACTTTGCCTAATTTTCTCAACTGTTTCATCTTCGAGTAGTTCTCCCCAAATGGTAGTGAGAACATCTGTGGCCTTTGCGTAGAGTGCTTCGCCTTCTCTGATTTTCTTAGCAGCTTTAGATGTTGTTGTTCTTCTTTCCTCAAGCACCTCTGGGGCTGTGGTTGGCATTTGCCTGGCTTGCATATCTTCCACTTGCTACCGAAGATCTTGCATGATATTTGCGACTATGGTTACTTTATCCAGGGATTCTTCATCTTCTTGTCCTGCTTCTGTTGGGAATGCTGCAATGGAATTCCTGATAGATTCCACTAATGTGACGCTGCTTTGTTCATGCGCTAGTATTTCCTGCTCTTTTTCAGTAAGAAGGGTGATGTGCCCCTGCAGTTATTTCTCTTTCTCCTTTAGCAGGGCCTTGTGCAGCTTCGCCTTTCACTACTATTTTGTTTCCTGATAAGCAACAACGTTTTCCCTCAGCCGAATTTCGAATGCGGCTGCCTGTTGAATGCCATAGACTTCATTCAAGGCTAGCTTGGAAAAGTATATATGCGTATTGTCGTCAAGGCTAGCTTGGAAAAGTCATCTATATTACTTTCAAACCATAAAAAACATTTTAAGAACTTGGAATTAAATAATGAAAAAGAGACAAAATGACATTTATTGGACATTGAAAGAGAGAAGGATCAAATGCTTACCTCTTCTATGGAGAATGAAGCAACAATGAAGTGGAATGCCCTTCCCAAATCACCGGAGGAACTCTTTCTATTAAATCCAACTTCCAAAACTCACAAATAGTAAAAATCAAGTGGTAAAAATAGCTTACCTACCCTTTCTATTTATAGAATGTTTGGATTTTTCAAAAATACATTGTAATTTATTTAATTTTGAAATCCAAATTTTTTTGGTAAAAGTGGATTTTTAGTTTTGAAAAAATGGCTTTTAATGGTGTTTTTTTAGTTTTTTCAGGTGAATATTGGGTCATGGTTACGATTTAAGCAATTTTTGTCTTTTTCGAGCTTAGAGCAGAACTGAAAAAGTACTGAGCATCGTTTACACTTTTTACATGCTCATTAAAATTCCAGTAGAAAGGTGTCGAGTATACTTTTTTAGACTCGTAAAAAGTGGATTATGAAAAAGGAACCTAGTTTAGGAGTTATATTTAAGCTCTTTTCAGTCTCCTCAAAACAAAAAATATTGCCAAGTGAAGTTGTTGCATTCACGCTTGTAAAAGAATCAGAATGGTCGACTAGTCGGGGGAAGGTTATCTCTTTTTCGGACTGACTGGATTTAATTACGAAAAGGGACCTTTTGGAGTCTTCTTAGTCATTTCAGACTCTCTAAACATGAAAAAACAAATGAGTTTGCTTTCATTGGAGTCGTAAAATTACACGATGAAAGACCCTATTTGGAAACGAACCCCTCCTTTCTTAGGTTCGTGACAAATATGAGAATGGACTCATCGCTTGATGAGCTTCGACGACTGTTTGTTACCCTCTTTGGACATGTAAAAATGAAAAGAGGCACTCACATTTCGAGGTGGGGAAATTAAAGGAAAGGGGAATGGTTTTCATTTGTTTATATGGCAACACTTTACAGTCCACCTTTGAACATGGCACCTGTTTGCATTTGCATATCTGAACAGTTGGGTTTTCAGCTTGTCTCTGAATCGATCCACTTTTGTGAGTCACCTGACTCCTTTGAGTCAATTCAAAGAATTCTTTGTAAAATTACTTTCATTACACCTGGTTCTATTCTTATTTAATTCAAAGCTTCCAAATCATGTGTCGTGCCGTCAAATTGTTCAAAGGACGTCTCTCCCAGAATCATAACTCGTCAGTAACTTCACTTGTCCTTAAGAGTCAGTCATTGTCTGAGTCAGTCCATTACTTCAAATCAAATTTTGTTCCTAGTTTCGTGTCACTGATGTGGGAATCATCATGGCTCTCCTATGACAAATCTATTCCTGTCGACTTCAAATTATTATTGATGAATTATACCTAGAAACCTAGATAGTACCTTGGGCCTGCATGCCTCAATGGCAAGTTACCTCGCTTTCGACATGAGTTTACATCATTGAATCTTGATTGAAAGATCTCATCGAGTGTTCGAATTCAAGTCCTTTATTCACATTCGATGGTATGTACTGATATACCTTGGGGATCATTGACATCAATAATGATTACCCTCACACTTGTTAACAGTTTACATTATTGACTGGTAATCAAGTGGTTTCTCCCATGTTCGACATCAAGACATTGTAATCACATGGTTAGATTCGTATCATTTGGGCATCGGGATGAAGACCCTGAGTGGTTAGGATTTCTCATCGTCATTGCCTATGCTCAGGTTGTGTTTGGAGATCATTCATAGTCATGACACAGATCCACATTGTATGTTTGGTGGTTGTGTTCTATATCTAAGATTGAGAGGCATAGATCTACTTTGTATATCTCGTAGCTATGTCGTACTTCTTGTAGTAGTTATTCATGGATATGCAGTGTATCATTAGTAGCCATGACATGGTCATCATCATAGATCTGCAGTGTATTGGTCCACAACTATTATTGGGTTGGATAAAGTTAGTTACTGGTCCTATATGAGTTTATCTCTCTTTACCTTTGTATTAGACAGAAGACTTGCAAAGTATTTCACCTATCACTTTCTTCTAGCTTCATACTTTAGGGGGAATTCTATTGCATCTGGAAATATCAGATTGCTTAGCAGTCTCCATGAGAATTTCACTTTTCCCTTTTACCTCCCTAAAATCCTGTAATGAGTCACCTTGGTCACTTTTTTACTTGACCTAGAGGGGACAATGCTTTTTGGTGTTTTTCATAGAGCATCGCCGACGCTTGACCCAGTTGAGAAAAAGGCTCTATTTTCCCTCTCCTTTGACAAAAACCCTAGTTTGACACTCCTAACATTTTTTCTAAGAGTGTCGGTGGTAAATAAATGAGAAAAAAATATGTTTCTAGAAGCTTCCATGCGGAAACCTCTTTGGGGTTAGTTCCTATATGCTTGGGAGAGGTGGAATTCGCCTCCCTCACCTATAGGGATCTCATTCTATCCTTTTTCCAAGTCATCTCTTGAGTTCTAGGCCTATAAATGGAGCCTTCATGAAGAGAGTGAGGGGAGGCCAGAAGAAGCATCCTTATGCTGCTAGTTTGAAGTCTGGATCAAAGGCAAAGTAGAGGTAGCTTGTGTTTGGAGAGGTCTTCATAGTCATAGGAGATTGTAGGCATTCTTGATTAAGACAGAAGCCATCGACATCAAGGATTTTGGTTGTACTTCTTTCTCATCCATATATTAATACAAAGACATTTCACTTTCCTATATTTAACTGTAGTGTTTGCAATTAGATATTATTGGATTCCTTGATCACCAATATGAATAGTCAATTATCATGATGCTCTCATCCATTTTGTTTGTCTTGTGATCTCTTTTGTAGATATTGGACTGTTGCAAGGACTTTCTGGAGAGAAGACAAGCAGATCCAAGGTTGAGATAATAATGTGTTTTATGTTAATTGATTTAATTATTCAAGGAAAGGATATGTTGCTGTGTCTTTTTGTTCTGTAGTTGTGTCTTACATTATAGAGGAACAGTAGTGTCTGCACTGGTTGAGAATTCTTGATAACAAAATTGGTGACTCTGCTAGGGATCTAGCCTAATTGAGTCATATTTGGGGAAGATCTAGTCAGATCTGGTGCAGATCCAGTCATATGTACAAAATTCGGTAACCATTCCATATATGAAGGTTATTTCTCTCTCCTTTCAGTTGTTTCAGTTAACAAGGTGAGTTATCCATCTTATGCTTCTAATATTTTGCCTCTGTTTTGAGTAAGTTTTTGCACTTTTTTCAGTCAGCTCAGTCTTTCTGGTTTCTCCTACATGCTTTTATCATTTTCAGTCCATTGTTCTGCGATGCTTTTCCCTTTGGCTAACAGAGTCTCGGTTCATCCTAGGGCACCTTTTCTCTTCTTGACCAAAGCACCGACACCGCCTTCTCCTTTGCTTTACAAAACATCGATGACGCCTTTGTGCAGAAATCTAGGAGCGCCATAGCATCCTGGGATGCTCTAGTGCAGTGCCCTTCAATGCATTGAGGTAGGTCTTCAAAAAATGCTTGTTTACAAATTTTTTGTTCAAAATTGTAATTTGTCCTGTCCTCTAAGATTTTTCAGTTTGGTCTGCTTGCTTGCTTGTTTTCTAGTTCATTGGTTTTTGTGAGTCTGATTCTTTGTTTGAGCTCAGATCCAACAATATTTTGCATTGTCATATATGAAAGAGAAAACATACTTCAGCTTTAGTTTTTTAGTAAAGTCTCTGAAAAATTCCTTTTGAAAAGAGAACCTATAGCCTCTTCCTAGAAGATTAGTTTCCATTGAAAAAGACTGCTTTGTGTGCCTCATATTTTCTAGAAAAATACAAAAATAGTCATTTTATTTTTCTCTTATTTATGCTTGCGAAAATTTCCATTTCCATTTTGCATGTGTGATTCAGAAAAATAGGTATTTTTGACATTGTAGCAGAAGTTAGTTTTGCATGCACGTTAGAGGCTTCTCTCTTACATTTTTAGAAACTTTGGAGTGCTTGTTTGAAAGATTTTTTGTGTTTGAAATGAATTCCTTTACATTTATTTATTGGATCTTGTTTTGTTGTTGAAAACATGTTTCTTTTGGTGTATTGTTGAAAAGAAAATAAAAAGGTTTCTTCCTTACCCTAGTTAATTCTCATCGAAGTCAAAAAGTGCATTTACATTTAGATTAATTTGCATTATTGGAGACAAAATTACGCAAACATTCACCTAATCATCTAGATAAAATTAACGGTAGCTATAGGTCTAAAAATTGTATAGAAACTTGAGTGATAGGTTAGTGACGTGTTCGAGTGTCGTTAAGCATAGGAGCTTTTGTTACCTGTCTGCACTACAACTAGGGATTCACGCGGTTCTTCCACGTATCGTCGGTATATCGAACGACCTTTCATGTACCCTTGAGGTATATAGAAAGGTACTTCACGTACTCGATTGTATATCAGAAGGCCCCTTGTGAACGGTTGTGTATTAGGCAACATTACTACCGATTTGAGCTCCCACGTACCTTGCCTATATCAGGAGACCCCACTAGGACACCTTGACCATCTGAGAAAAACCATTTGGCCATCTTGTGTGGAGTAATACACCGAAAACAAAATTCAGGGAGACTACTATGCATGTACCCCTGTGGTATGTAGCGAGTTGCACCTACTTGACAATCTTGGTGAGAGATCGGCTATTCTGAACCTATCCTATCACTTAAGTCCGCTTGTGACCTTTAGCTCTGTATAGGTTCTGTTTGTATGTTTTTCTCTTTTTTTGACCTAGATTAGGTAACATCGGCCACCACCATGGCTGAGCAACTTGCGAGATGTCAATATCATAGATTGTAGGGTTTATCTCTTGACTTTCCTTCTACCATGGAAGGACATGAAGGGGTAACCATGAACAACCATCTTCTGCTAATGTTCTTGTAGGAACTACCCTAGCTAGTGAAACCAGAGAAGATTTAACTATTTTTACAAGTCCTTTGGTTCAACTCCCTCCTATGGCTGATGCTTCTATGCATTCATCGTTGGAAGGACATGTTGATAGTCCTACTCCACCAGATTATGGCCCGAATGCTCCTTTTTGGAGAACCTCTATGGGCCAAGCTATTGCTGAATTTAGGGTTATTAGACCTTCACTTGGGAATCATCCTTTGGGAAAGGAGGAACAAAGAAGAATTAATGCATCTCTCTATCGAGCTCGTAACTTTTCAGAGAGAGTAGAAAGAATCATTCCTCCACATGTGTCTCATTATGAAACTATGTCGGCGCGGTTACCCCGTAATACAGACCCTTGGCCTATAGCTAAAATTAAACCTTCTTCTGAAGGTCATCCAACCTATGGAAAAACTTCTCGCAACCCATGGCCTGAAGGATATCATGCACTAGCTCAAGTGTTAGGTCCTATTGAAGAAATTCCATTTCAAGGTAATCTAGGTCCAAATGACAATCCTACAGTCTCACATCCTGGATCCATTACTAGGCCTTCCATACCAGTCATGATTGGGGGGCAATCCACAAATCAAGTTATGTCAGCACACTCTAATGCTGGGGGACAACCCCCGATGTGAGTTACGTCATCTGTTAGTGGAATTATCACTAGTTCAGGATAAGTTACAGCTGTAGCACAACCTGCAGTAGTCATCCCTCCTACTAATACCAATGTTGTTTCCCTGCCATTCAGTTCAAGGAAACCCTTAGGGGTGCAACATGTAGCAGGGATTTCTCCTTGCTACAGGGGCAGGAATGGATCCCTTCTGTCTATAGGACAAAAGGGTAGGTTCATACTTGTGGAAAATGTAGAAAGAAATTAGAATAAACAGAAAGCAAATAAAGAAAGAAAATAATGGCTGTGAGCCCCTTTGCAAACATTGTTAGGGCTTCGCCTTGGCAACCTGCAAACAACTATTAAGAAAAAACAAACTTGCAAATAAACAAGGGTTAGAAAACAACTAAGCTATAAAAATGCATAAAAAATAACAATATTATACCTCCTTTGGTGAAATGGGCCACCATTCCCTGGCTGGAAGGAAGCACCTCCCTATCTCACTCAGCAATGGGAGAGGAGCTATGGCTCAATGGGGAAGGTGCGTGGAAGGGAGAGGGATGTGGGTGGCTTGAGAGGCCAAGGTGTCTTAAGGAATCCATGGGCAGCATAACAGTATGCAAGAGAGGTGTCTTTGAGAGTGAGCCCCCACCCTTCTTTTATAGCTTTTTGGGGGACTTTTAGGGTTTTAAGCCCTTGGTCAGGGATTTAGCCCCTTTTTTGGGCTTTTATCCCCTTCCACCCTAACTTTAGCTCCTTTTAGGGTTTTAGCCCCTTTTTGGGGGCTTTAGCTCATAGGAGAGTATTTTAGGATCCTTTTTGGGGTTTTTAAGTCCTTTTCTTCATTCTTAAGCCATTTTGAGGGTGTGGGGGTCTAATGGAGTGATATGAGGGTCGTGAAATGGTGTCCTTGGGTGGTGTAGGCCATGGAGAGCGAAGTGAGGGATTTTTTGGGTTAACAGATTGCCCCTTGATGTGTGAGGGCAGGAGCTCATCGTATGGCCAACGAACATCATAGGATTTGTTGTGGAGAGGTGGTGCTTCCGAGGCTGGGGCATGGTGGCTTTTTGTTTTTGTATTAATATGGTTCCCATCAATGGGTGAGATACAAATAATATGTGACATGTATATGGATGAGGCGGGCATCCCCATGCTCGTGACAATGTCAAAAGAATAATTTGATCTATGCTCTAAAATACAAGAGCCGATCATGTACAACTTATGTTACAATAATGGTTGCCTCAATGTGAGGCTGAATAAAATACTGATCTAGTACATTGGGCCCATGGAATTCTCATGGAATTCTATATCTTCATGACTGACAGTCTACTAGATATGGAATGGTACATAGCTATATGGACTCGCTGATTGAGAGTCAGAGTCTTTGTGGTACAAGTATACTGCATCAATCATAAAACTATATAGAAGCACTGCTAGGGATTCTAAACACTGTCTCCAATGCAACCCATAAATCATAAGGGACATAACCTGTTTAGGTCCCTCCAGTAGACTCATCAATGTGCTAGTGTAAGGTGACATCCGGGGTCTTCGACCAAGTATTGTGCATACCAAGCCCTGTACAAATCTCAATGGTGTGATGATGTAGTTGAAGTCGAGCACATGAGAAACAACCATCTCGAGAGGCACTAAGGACTCCTCTCAAGTGGTCCAAGGAACTCATCAATGAGGTTAATGAAACCAAGGTACAAGGAAATCTGGGTCTATCCTCTAGAATATGTGTGTTGGTGTCGACAGAGGGAGACCTGCCCCTAGTCAAGGAAATGATGTTTCCTTGACCAGATGCACGAGGGAGATAACTGAAAGGTGCGAGACAATCTGCGGGCTGACCCATTGAATGGGGGGGGCAGGGGGAGTGTGGTAGAATCAAACTTCCTTTGTTCAGAGTATGAAGGTAGGGCGGACCAGGAAGAAAATGGAACTGACTCATGGGAATGGGATCATAGCTATAATACTGGGAATGTCACTACAGATGGGAAATGCTTGGAGGAGGTAGACACTTTTGAAATTGATGGGATCCAAGGAAGACACATTGCAGAGTACTCTAAATGAAGGTGACCAAATGTGGGAATGCTGCCAAACTTTTTATGTGGGGTGTTGTCTAGGGACACCGTTATGGTACGATCTCGTGGATTTTGGAGAGCCCGAGAAAGTAAATGCTCGATGGTGCTTTCAATTTTAGAGAGTCTAAAAGAACGAAGAAGACTCTAGTGGGAGCTCTTTTTTGTTGGTAGTCTCTTGTGCCCAAAAAAGGATAAAAGTATACATAGGAGAGCTCGCCCATCCTGTAGGGGATGAGAGACTTCTTTACCTATGGTAGTCCAATTAGGCTGAAAAAGGTTAAACTTATATTGACTGGATAGTCATTCAGATACTTTTACAAGCATGAACAAAACCAAGTTTGCTCGGCAATATTTTCTTGATGAGAAGGATGGAAAATAGCTTAACGACAACCCATGGTGAGCTTTTTCATAAAGTGTAGCACCTCTGCCTGAGAAAGCATAAAAGTATGTAGAGGGGAACGGTCCTGGCTTGAATACGCCAAGGTGGCCCTTTTCAATTGATGGTCTACATGGTTCGCAAAAGGAGGTAAACGAGACGATGTAGATTCCCTTTCCTATACTTTAGCGAACGGGAAAGGAGGCAGCGGCACTCGGCTATCTTTTCATTGTTTTTAGGAGTCAGAAAAGAGATTAAACGAAACTTTATTATGGTCAACCAATTGTGGTGGCATAGGTGGTACCCCATGTTGGGACGGTGGACAGTGGTCCAAAGGTCATCCGTGTAGTAGGGATGGAGCATAAGGCTCTCAAACATACCAATACATGCGTGGGATAGATCGCGGCAGAGGCTCGTGAGTCGGTGCGGTAGAGGCATGCCAATCGAGGTGGCTCTCGGACAGAGGTCAGGAGAGCATGTGTGTGAGTTGTAGTGAACGAAATTGACTACATGTGATGTGAGTGCAAGTACAGAGGCAGTTATATGCCAAATACGTACAAGAAAAATAATATTTTTGTGGACAATAGTCCAAAGGTCTGCATAAGGTGCGGTGGATAAAGAAGACAACTATGTGTTAAAATACGAAAAGAAAAAATGGTAACCCTTAATGGGCGGTGGCCCGAGAACTCACATGAGTAGCGATAGGGGAGTGTGATACAAGCATAGGTTCATAGACACTTGCATCATCATGTCATGGCTCATAAATCGAGGTGACTTGTGGGAAATGGTCCTGAAATTAATTTGCTAAACATGAGACGATGGTCTCATCAGGAGATGGAAATTTGAGACCGGAGGTGTGAGAGGTGTCTCGAACCGGTTCCGAGTGACTTTGGATTAGCAGCTGATGGTGCTGCCCCTGACTTGTGCTAAAAAATGTTGAGAAACAAGAAAGGGAAAAACTATGCTATAAGGGACGTATAGTGGTTATATCAGGCATAGAATCTCTTGAGGTGGAGCCCATTGCACGGCTTCTTCAAGAGTCGACCTTCTGAGTCAGTGAAGAGGTATGCACCCCTACTGAGACAAAGGTCATTGGCAAGGTGAGATGACAAAATCTGGTCTTTTATGGGAAGAACCGATTCCACACTATGGTTTAAAGGGAATGGGGTAAAACCGAAGGCAGTCTTACATATATCTCTGTCATCGCGTAAGTGGTGCTAGGATAGATTAGGTGGATCTTCCACAACTGATGAGATGAAAGGGAAATTGGTGCTAGAGATCATGTAAATGGTATTGGTTGTGGTTTTTGTGGCCTTGCCCCTATTCTCTGTTGGAGGAAGAGAGGAAGGCCTGGAGACAGGAAGAGTCTTTGATGGACCTGGAGGTAGGTGCAACATCATCTCAATTGGTTGGGCATGAGTCAACACATCTTGGGGCCTCAAAGGTATAGTAGGTGGTTCAAGGTACCACACAGGATCTCCCAATGTGAAATCCTGTATATCGTGGGTTCCCAAGATAGACTTACTCACAATCTCAGATGGTAGGAAAAGGAAAATAAAAAGAAAAAGAAAAAGGATCATGTTGAGTGGGAATGAACCCCACTATTTCCCTGGTAACTGAGGTTGCGGCTATGGCTGGGGAAACTATGGAAGAGATAGGTCTGATGGACTGTTGGAGATGGTGGAGATAAGTGGGTCAATTGAACTGGACATCATGTAGATGGACATGGTGTTTGAAGAAGGCGATGGGGGGTGCACTTCTTTGATCAAGGTGATTTCAGACTCAAGGGAATGTTGACGGAGGTTAGCTAGAGCCATTCGAAATTCGGGCAAGTATTGGTAATGGTGAGAGTAATGTCAATACAAACCGCAGAGGGTGCAAGCATGGTTTGTTCTCAATGCCTTGTTTCTTAATACTAGCGTGCTTGGAAGCTCGACGAGGGGGAGGTTTTTGTTTGTATCCATGGCATCCAAACGCGTGCGGATCATTGGGATCTCAGGGAAATTCTGATTTGGATGGCCCTGTTGCTCACAGATAGTGCAAGGCAAGATCGACCGAGGTTCTACAGTAGTTTTGGCATTCTTGCCCCTGGCCCTTTTTGGGTGGGGAAGTGCAAGTGCGGGTGTAGTGGTTGGCTTTTGCGGACCAGGTGGAGGGTGAGACTCAACTGTGATGGGTTGCACTGGGGTTAAAACAACCCGGGGCATTGCTGGTTGAGCCGGTGGATCAAGATACCATACTGGAATTCCCAATGTAAAGTTGGGTAGGATTAAGGTGGCCATTACTGGCTTGCTCATGACACCAGGCGAGGGGAAGAGGAAGGGAATCGTATGGACTAGAGATGAGCCCAGATAAATCCCTGACAGTTGCATGTGGGGATGTGGTTGTGGCTGTGGCTGCGCGAAATGCTGCTGTTATGGGTGATGTTGCAGCTGCTGTTGGTGTTGTGGCTATGGACGATGTTGTGGTTGTGGTTGGGGCTGCGGCTATGGTTGTTGTTTGGGTGCAACGGTGCAGGATGAGACCATGCACAAGTCTGCAGTCTCATTTTTTGTTGGTGGTGGTGACACTGAGGGGAAAGGAGCCATCATGGTGGGATCAGAAAACAACCCAGGGCCCACATTCAACAATGGGTAGGCTGGTGTGTTGTCAACCATAGTGTTGATTGCAGGGACGACATTGGCATGTGTGGTCGTCCCTTGCGGCTCAATGGTGGTGATGGTAGGGATAACATTGGAGGGTGTCATTAACCCTTGCAGATCATGATAAGTGAGTTAATCAACCATCATGATCTTCCCTTCATGGGGGAACATCATGAGACAGAAGACAGTTGATGCGACTGCTCTCATGGCATACATATAACTTCTTCCAAGGAGAATGTTATAGTCCAGTTGAGCATTGACGACCTCTATGTTGATCAACACTGTCTTCCCAGCTAATGTGATAGGGACATGGGGGAGGATTCCTTGGGATTTAGTGGGATGTCCATCATAATCCTGCAAAGTTGTGGAGGATGGTTGTAGACTTGGGGATCCCAGTTTCTGCCAGACTAGGGTAGACATAACGCATGTGGATGCCCCCTCATCTACTATGCACCGATGCATGACCAAATTCCGGATGGACACCGAGATTTGAAAGGCGATGGTTGATGGCATGCGTAGTTATCCATTCTCTGTGTCGAATGTGATCAACTTGGATTCAGAGGGGTCTACTACCCCAAGGGTGGCTAGTAAATATTTCCATTTCATTGGGCATGTTTTAAGTACCTCAAGAGTGGACATGGCAGTCGGTGTTTGGGACAAATAATCCACGATGCTGTAACTCACAATAGCTCTAGCTGTGGCATTATTGGTAATTCTGCATATGGGGGGGCATGGGAACGGGGGTAACCGAAGGGGTACATTGACCAATTTGGGCATGGATGTTGCTGACGTGTCAGTGGGTTCTTTGGTGGTTCCGTACTGGTTGTGTCTAGTTTGTATGTTAACCTCTTCAGTCGTCATGGCTAGTAGGTGGTGAACACCTATTTCGGCCATGGGAGGTGCCCCTGGAGCATTGGGATTGGCTTGGGGAGGGGGTGTGGTTGCCACCGACCCTTGGACTAGTAGCAGGTTTTGAAGCACCATAGGAGGAGGTCCTTGTGGTGTTGGGTTGGGTTGGGCTTGGTTCGTAGTGTTGGTGGCCTGTTGGGCCTCGTTCTGAATGGCCTGCTTAGCTCGACCCATGAGGGGACACTCGAATGTGTAGTGCCCATAGAATTCACAGAGTGTGCATGGTTTGTTTGTGCACAATGGGGCGTTGCGTCTTGGTGCATTTTTTCATGGGGGGTTTGGGCTGGCCGGTTTTCCATGGCATTGTTGGGAGGATTTGGTTATTGACCACCTCCCTACAGTTGGTTGTTGGCTTGGTTCTAGGGACGATTATTTCTAGCTTTCCCTTGTTGATTGTTGGGGGCAGGTTGGTTGGGACAGTTTTGTTGTGCAAACACTTGTCCCAACGGAGTGGGCGGAGCAGGGGCGGAGGCTTGAACTAGTTGCACTAGTGGTGCATAGTAGATTTGTGGGGGTGGCGGTGCCACAAATGTAGGAATTTTCCCCACATACTACTGTGTTGGCCAAGCCATGGCCTAAGCCTGCTGTGATGGTGTAGGCTATGCATAGGAATTTGTTGCTCCGGACTGGGGCATCATTCTGGCATAGTTTGGAGTTTGGTTCTGGTAAGCAACACTAACAGTATTGCTTGGTTGTAGTGGAGCTATAGGTAGTGTCAGACGGTGCTGTGGCTACTGGGAGACTGAGCCTATGTTTCCATTTGCAACATGGGATGCCCCTAGTGCATCCCGGTAGGAGGTACCCGAGCGGGGAGCGTCTGGAATGACGGTGTACAGGTATCCAGACTGAGCATAGATCAGGCCAAACTGTTGGGATTTTAGTATGGCCTCTTCTTTAGATTGGGGATGTTTAGATGTGACATCCTTTGCTATGGGCGGGAGTAAGGTCTTGAGGAACCAATCCAAGAAGATCCTATTATCAAGTTGGATTTTAGACAAGATACAACGTCGCCGCCATTCATGGATGTGGTCGGTTATATGTGTTGTAGTGCTCTGACGGCTGGATAGCAGAATCTCCACCCCTTCATCATATCTGACAGGGAGTTGGAAATACTGTAGAAACATGAAAGCAATGGAGTTGAAATCTGGGTACTTGGCTTGTGGTAGCTCAATGTATCATTTGGCTGCAGCACCTGTAAGGGTGCGTTGGAATAGCCTCAGTCTGATGGAATCATCTACAATGCTGTTTGACGAGCACCATAGATAGAATGTCATGATATGATTTTGGGGACATTCCCCTGCCTTGCCTTCAAACTTGGGAATGTCTGATGGTAGCTTGGTTGGCATGGGTGGCCAGAATGCTTGGTGGCGGATGGGGTCATTTGTTAACTAAGCCAAATTAGGCAGGTTAAGACAAGCCATGAAAGGCATATTGGACCCTAGGTTGATGTGAGATGGGGTAGCGATGGTGGTGGGGTTTGCAGGTGCATAATGCATCTGCACGGTTGGGGGTACTTGCGGTGGCACCATTGTGGATGGGCCAATGCCCCCAAGTGTTGTGGGGGGGACATTATGGGTGGCGAGGACATTTCCCCAATGTATGATAGTAGGGGCAATGTAAGTGGAAGGTCCACTGCTGATTCGGTGGATTATTCATCTTCAAATTACACTGATCCAATACGGTACAATAGTTATTAATCTATGCTTCTAACCCATATGCTAAACATTATATGCAACCATTCCTTAACATTTGTGGCAAATTCGCGCAGCTATCGCATGATGCGTAGCTTATCGCATGGTGCGCAGTTATCACGTGATGCATAGTTATCGCATGAGCCGCGCAGCGCAGTTTGTGCATGAGCCGCATAGTTATAGCATGGACCGCGCAGTTGCGCACTGTCGAGTTGGACATCGAATGGTTCATGGAGGTTAGTCACATGCTGCGAAATTTATCTGCTGCGATGTTTGAGGATGCTGCGACAGCGGATCGAGAAATATGGCGAAGTCCTCATACGCCGCGACATTTGTGAAGTTAGTGGTGGAATAAAACGGTTACGTTACATGTGGCATAGCCCAGTTGCAAGCACATGTGCGTGGCGGTCGTTGCAACGTGTTGGGAGACAACATATGTGCGTGGAGTTAGTCACAACGATTCAGGGATATGGAACGTCATGGTAACATAATGCTTGTGCAGCGATTTGGCGGGATTGCATGGTTCAGTTTAGCACATGGTGGTAACGATAATAAAGAAGATAACAGCTGTTGAAACCGTTACTTATGGGGGCCACAGAACGCTTAAATAGGGGACACTGGCCACATTTCCGGGGGAGACTCAGATTGAGTTAGAGAACAGAGCTTCATTTTTCTATTAGGAGAAGCTTGGGGAGTTGTTATGAAATGTCCAAATGCTGTTTCTGTTTGAAGTCGACATTCTCTGTTACATTTTAGATTTCTTTGCCTTTCGAAGGCTAATTGTAAATTTCTAGAAGATAGGTCTTGAAGACTTCATACAGCATTCTGTTTACAGTTGCTGAAGTTGATTCCAGAACCATTTTGTACCATTTTATAACCGTTAATTGGATCAGTACCCATTGGAGAGGGACCCGGAGACATAGCCCAGTGGAGGGGGTGAACTCCGTTATCAACTTCTGTTTGTGACTCTCTGTTTCTGTATTTCTTTTTATCTGTTTACCCGTTTCACTGTTCTCATTCCTGTCGCAGTTTGCTGTTCATTTCTATTTCTAAGCGTTCAATTGCTGTTAATGCTATTCCAGGAATTAAGTAAACTGTTTTAACGCATTCTTTAAATAAACTTTTTTAATGCACATAAGTTGAGATCCGACGAATCATGTTTGGTATCAGAGCAGGTTAACTGCTTGTGCAAGTTTGTGAATGCTTACCAGGTTTAGGTTAAATCCTGGTGAAGGAGACCCTCAGATTGGCTCAAGGAGGACATTCTCAAGAACCATGTCTTCTCCACGAGGGGAAGAAGAAGGACATACCGAACGGGAAAAACCTATTATTTCTGAAACTAAGTTTTTGGAGGCTTTTATCAGCATGAAAGCCATGATGGAAATTCTACTCGATGAGCGAGCAGAAAGGAAGAAGAAAGAAGAAGGATCTTCATCCAAAGATGTAGAAGTGAAGAAGGAAGAAAAGGGTAAAGGAGTAGGAGGTGATGGTGATCCTCCTGAAACTAATCAAACTTTCTCTTCTTCTCATACTTCTCATTCAAATCCTAATATGCCTTATTTCAAATTGGATGTTAAATTTGAATTACCAATTTATAATGAAGATTTAGATGCTGAAAAGTTAGACAATTGGATCAAGCAGCTTGAAGTATATTGTAGGGTGCAGGGCATTAATGATGACCCTTCCAGAATTCAATTGGCCACTTTAAGGATGAGTGGGATGGCTCTTACTTGGTGGGAGAGAAAGATTCAACAAGATATTCGAAAGATTGGTAAAATTATTTCAGTTTGGAATGAATTCATTGAAGTATTAAGGAAGCAATTTTATCCTTTAGGTCACATGCAACAATTAACCATGAGTTGGAAAATGTTTAGACAAGCTAAAGGACAAAGCATTCAAGATTATACTCATGAATTCAGAAAGAGGGCTATTTCATTGAATGTTTCATTGGATACACAGGAAACCCTTCTTAAGTACATTGGCGGCATGCATTCTTATTTGAAGCATACTTTGTTGATGTTTAACCCCAATAATTTGGATGATGTATGTGTTCAAGCCACACATGTAGAAGCCAAGGGTAAGCATGCTAATGATACTTTTGTGAAGAAATCCTTTAAAATTGACAGCAAATTGAAAGGAAAAGATAAGGGGAAAAAGAAGATGGCTACTGTTAAGAAAGAGGGTGAAACGCCTACATGTTCACATTGTCAGAAGGGACCTGATGTCTCTAAGTGTTGGAAACTTCATCTAGAGTTAAGGACAAATAAGTACGGAGGAAACAAAGATAAAGGCAAAGCAAAAGCTACTGCCGCAGTTATTCAAGACTTGGGATCCGACTCAGGTGATGAAACAAAGGTTACAGCTGTCGGAATCCAGGGTAAGAATAATAGTATCTCACATCCCATTGATGCAAAATCAAGTTCTAGTGCAAGTACAAATCTGCCATCTACTTCTAAGCAAAATGATAAAAATAGAAGTGCATTGTTTCATGTTCGTGTCATTGCAAATCACACAAAGATTGATACATTATTTGATAGTGGTTCACAAGTAAATCTGATCTCAGAAGAAGTGGTTAAGAAATTGCATTTAGTTACTATGCCTCATGAAAAACCCTATCCTCTTGGTTGGGTTACTAATGATACACGATTACAAGTTACAAAGAAATGTGTTTTGAAATTTGCAATCACTGAAAAGTTCATGTATGAGGTAGAACTAGATGTAGTACCACTTGACATTTGTGGAATTGTACTTGGGAGTCTATATTTGTATGACCAGAAAGCAGTCTTTTATAGAGAGTAGAATAAGTATCATCTTTTTAAAGATGGTGTAGAATATATTGTATGAGCACATAAGACAAAAGCAAACCTAGCAATAGTTTTTGCAGGACAAATGAAGAGGCTGGTAAATGCTAGTAAGAATTTCGTGTTAATGATGGTTAAGGTGAAAAATGATGAGATCTCTAAATATTTTGAAGAGTGTGACCCTAAGCATAAATTTGAACTGATTGAAATCATTTCTGAGTATGATTATTTGTTTCAAGATCTGAAAGGGTTACCACCAAAGAGAGAGATTTAGCATGAGATACAAATGCAGTAGGAGGTGCCACTCCCGAACATAGCCATGTACCAGATGTCTGTAATGCAGAACGAGGAAATCAAGAAGCAAGTTCAAGAGCTGATTGAGAAGGGAGTCATCCGGCCAAGCACTTCTCCTTGTGGCTCTCCTCTAGTCTTGGTTCCCAAAAAGGATGGGTCTTGGAGGATGTGCATTGACTATAGGGCCCTTAACAAAATCACCATTAAAAACAGGTATCCTCTTCCTCGCATTGATGATTTACTTGATCAGTTGAAACATGCAACTTACTTTACAAAATTGGATCTGCATAGTGGGTATCATCAAATCCGTGTTGCTGAGAATGATGCTTGGAAAACAACGGTTAAAACAAAACAGGGTTTGTATGAATGGCTTGTGATGCCTTTCGGGCTCTGTAATGCACCTACTACTTTCATGCGGGTCATGAATGATGTCTTTCATCCATTCATTGATGATTTTGTAATTGTATATTTGGATGATATCCTTGTGTTCAGCAAAACCTAGGAAGAGCACATTGTACATGTGAAGAAAGGTTTAGATGTACTGAGGAAGGAGAAGCTTTATGTAAAAATGTAAAAATGTGAGTTTGCTAAAACTTCTTTAGTATATCTGGGCCATATTATTGGTGGAGGCCACCTCCGAGTGGACCCAGCCAAGGTTGCTGTCATTGTAAAATAGCCATGGCCTAACACTGTTACTGAAATCAGAAGTTTTCTGGGTGCGGTTCAGTAATGGAGGAAATCCATTTCTGGGTTTTCTTCCATTGCTGCTCCATTACATGCGTTGACAAGCATTAAAGAAATTTTCCAGTGGGGAGGCAAGCATCAGAGATCCTTCGACACTTTGAAGGAAAGGATTAGCACCGCACCAGTTCTGACATTGCCAGATTTGCAGTAGCCATTTGAGATCAAAACCGATGCCAGCGGGTTTGCCATGGGATCCGTTTTGATGCAAGGGAGAAAGCCAGTCTGTTACCTTTCAGAAACGTCCTCTACTACGGTAAGTAACTATCCGACTTATGACAAAGAGTTGTATGCTTTAGTACAGAGTGTGATGAAGTGGAAACATTATATCATGGGAAAAGAAATAGTCATACATACTGATCATCAACCACTTCAATATTTACAATCTCAAACTAAAATACAACAAAGTAGGCATTTAAGATGGATGGGATTCTTACAACAGTTTCATCTCGTAATTAAGTACAAAAAGGGAATTCATAATAAGGTAGCAGACATGTTATCAAGGCCTCCTACAAATACTTCAATCATTCTTCAAAACAGTTCATTAACACATGAAAGTTATATTGAACAGTATGTATAAGATAAAGATTTTAAGAAAGTATATGCATCACTAATACATGGTAAACGGGAAGAGAACTATTATGTGCATAATCAACTCCTGTATCGTCTCGGTAAACTTTGTATTCCAGAGAAAGAGAGAGTGCATGTGATTCGAGAAGCACATAGTTCATTGATTGCAAGACATTTTGGTGTAAGTAAAACATTGTCTGTATTGCAGAATCACTGTTATTGGCCCCAAATGCAAGAAATTGTAGCTAAATACATAAGAGGTTGTGTTATGTGTGCAACAAGTAAGCCTAGAAATAGGAAATTGGGTTTGTACACACCTCTTCCAGTTTCTTCTCGTCCTTGGGAAAGCATTTCTATGGACTTTTTAGGAGGACTACCTATGTCTAGAAAAGGACATGATTACCTATATGTTGTTGTGGACAGATTCAGCAAAATGTGTATCTTAATGCCATGTAACAAACAGATCATTGCTGAACAAACATCTCGTCTATTCTTTCAGAATGTTTGGGTGCATTTTGGGCTACCCATGTCTATTGTATCTGATCGGGATTCCCGATTCTTGGGGGAATTCTGGTCAACTTTATGGGAGCTTATGGATACTAAACTTAAGAAAAGTACAACTTTTCATCCACAGACCGATGGGAAAACATAGGTAGTAAACAGGACAGTGATTCAGCTGCTCAGAGGGTATTGTAGTAAACATCCTAAAATTTGGGATGAGCAGTTGCAGTATATACAACATGCCTACAATCACACAGTTCATTCTTCCACGAAAAGATCTCCTTTTGAAACTTACTTTGGTTATCTGCCAAAAACACCGATGGACTTCTCTTTTGACAAAGATGCAGTGGATGGACATCATGATGCAGATAAATCTCTAAGATTCATTTAGAGAATCCAAGCGGTACAGCAGGCAGTTCAGGAACAGTTGGAGAAGAGCCAGGCAAAGTACAAAGCCAGGCATGACAAGCATCGAGTTGATCATCAATTTCAGGTTGGTGACAAAGTTTGGTTACATATCACCAAAGAAAGAATGAAAGGTGAAGGTAAAAAGCTTAATCCTATCAGGTATGATCCTTTTGAGATCTTGGAAAAGATCGGTACTAATGCTTTTCGCTTGAATTTGCCTCCATACATGCAAATTTATTCAGTTGTCAATGTTGAGAATATTAAAATGTATGAGCCTCCTATGATCATAGATGAGGAAGTTAACATACAGATTCCTTCAGTTGATGATATGGCACCTGAATACATGAATGAGTTGCAGGATGATGTTATTCTTGACAGAAATGTAAGGACTTCACAAAGGGGGAATGCTGAGTACCTTCGAGTGGGGCTTAAAGGTAGGCATCCTAGCAAGGCAAGATGGATGGAGATTGGGAAAGTGAGGGAGCTGTACCCTCACTTACTCGCAGAATGATTCAAGCTTTTGGCAGTCCAAAAGCTCTCCAATGGGGAGGAATGATCCGTTGGATTATTCATCTTCAAATTACACTGATCCAATACGGTACAATAGTTATTAATATATGGTTCTAACCCATATTCTAAACATTATATGCAACCATTCCTTAACATTTGTGGCAAATCCACGCAACTATCGCATGATGCGCAGCTTATCGCATGGTGCGCAGCTTATCGCATGGTGCACAATTATCACGTGATGCGCAGTTATTGCATGAGCCACGCAACGCAGTTTGTGCATGAGCCGCGTAGTTATAGCATGGACCGCGTAGTTGCACATCGTCGAGTTGGACATCGAATGGTTCATGGAGGTTAGTCACATGCTGCGACATTTATCTGCTACGACGTTTGAGGATGCTGTGACATTTGTATGCTGCGAAAGCGGATCGGGAAATATGGCGAAGTCCTCATACGCCATGACATTTGTGAAGTTAGTGGTGGCATCAAATGGTTACGTTACATGTGGCATAGACCAATTGCAAGCACATGTGCGTGGCAGGCGTTGCAACGTGTTGGGAGACAACATATGCGCATGGAGTTAGTCGCAACGGTTCAGGGATATGGAATGTCATGGTAACATAATGCTTGTGCAGCGATTTGGTGAGATTGCATGGTTCAGTTTAGCATATGGTTGTAATGATAATAAAGAAGATAACAGCTGTCGAACCCATTACTTATGGGGGCCACAGAATGCTTAAATAGGGGACGCTGGCCACATTTCCGGGGGAGACTCAGACTGAGTTAGAGCATAGAGCTTTGTTTTTCTGTTAGGAGAAGCGTGGGGAGTTGCTGTGAAATGTCTAGATGTTGTTTCTGTTTGAAGTTGACACTCTCTATTATATTTTAGCTTTCTTTTCCTTTCGAAGGATAATTGTAACTTTCTAGAAGAGAGGTCTTGAAGACTTCGTACAACATTCTGTTTACAGTTGCTGAAGTTGATTCCAGAACCATTTTGTACCATTTTATAACCGTTAATTGGATCGGTACCCATTGGAGAGGGACCTGGAGATGTATCCCAGTGGAGGGGGTGAACTCCGTTATCAACTTCTGTTTGTGACTCTCTGTTTCTGTGTTTCTTTTTATCTGTTTACTCGTTTCGTTGTTCTCATTCCTGTCGTAGTATTTTGTTCATTTCTGTTTCTAAGCGTTCAATTGCTGTTAATGCTATTCCAAGAATTAAGTAAACTGTTTTAACGCATTCTTTAAATAAAATTTTAATGCACATAAGTTGAGATCTGACGGATCAACTGCCCCCCTATGTGGTAGGAGGGGCAGTGTAGGTGGAGGGGCTACTGCCCCCGTGTGTTGTAGATGGGCCAGCTTGGCTGGTGACTATGGGTGGTGGTAGCTGACTGATGACAGTTTGCATGACTGTGCTTGGGCCACGTACAGGGTTGTTGGTGACAAGTTGTGGTGTGGACATGGGTCCACTTGCTATGGCTATGCTAGAAAATGGATCCAGGTTTGCACTAGCCATGGGGCTTGATGGTGTAGTATGGAGGTCTGGTTCAGACAGATATGGGTCTGAATCTGAATCAGAGGCTGTGTGGCCTTCTGATGGTGTGTGAGGTCATTGAGAGAGGTTTTGACGGTGTCAGTTTAACATCTCGAATGGTGGTGGTTCGCCTCTTAGGCATGACGAAGAGCATGGAGGATCAGTTGTGTTAGATTTTATGTATGAAACTGGTGGGAATGATGTTTGGACCCCAGTTTCAATGGCTTCCTATTGGCTGTAGGTGGTCACTCGGCCACCAAGACTGCCAGAATACAATGCTTGGCTTTTTCCTCACAAGTGTTTCTACTCAATCGGTGGGGATTGTTGCCCATTTCACTTGGCAATTCCTCTCAACAGATAGCTACTTTGGGGTTCCCGTGGTACTCCTTACAATGAGTTTCTGGGCAGATCCCAAGTACTTCCCACGGTTGAAGCAGTCATGGACTTATGTCCTCAAAGACTACAGATTGTTTGAATTTAGTGTAAATTGGTAAATTTTAAGGCTCTCTCAGAGTCATGAACTGAGTTGGGTTGATTACTTGGTATGGTGTATTTGTTTTTCTATCTTTCTAGTATGTGGTAGTTGTAAATGGTTTATGATCTCATCATATTGTGGTAGAGTTCATGTCATTGTGGATGCAAGCATTGAGTAATCAGAAGTTTGTAAACAGATACATTTTTAACCCTGAATGTTGATGGCCTCACTAGATGACTACCTTACACTGATATTCCTCTTTAACCAAGAGAAGGTACTGGGCTCTCAACAGAATGGGACTAATCCCATCTGTAGATCCACAAGTCACCTCCTGGATGTAAGGTTGGTCAACAGGGAGGACGCTTAGCGCCATGAGAAGCCCTCCTTCTCTACCCCTATACCTTCCAGTCATCTAGTTTTAATGGTTTTAGAACAATATTCAATGAAGGGTCTAGGACTATATGAGCTTGCCCTTTGTCACATCCCAGAATACCCCGAAGGGTGATGACTGGGTAGAGGAGGAAGGGTAAGCAAGACTGTTAATTTTATTGTCAATTTTAGTTAAACTATATTCATTAAGCCATTGAGTATTTAAATTACACTTTGTTATGTAAACGAAATTGCAATAAAATGAAACAGAAACAGAAATTAAATGTTTCAGATGGACAGAGGTAGCTAAGCCGAATTGACAGTCTCGATAAAAGCAAACAGTGAAGCCCGAAAATGGGTTGTGCACTTGTAAAGGTCTTGTTTTTGAGAAGTAGATTTTGGTCAAAACGTGAGGAATTACCTCAAATGGTTGAAAACCCACTTTGGAAATGGGCCCTTTTACCACTAAACGTGGGCAGATTCGCAAATGGCTCAACTATTTCAGCAAAAAATGACCCTGAATATAGGTGAATTTTCAGAAATTCGGTTCAACTGTTTTTGCACAATTGAGTGATTTGCAAATCATAGAATGGCCAACAGTAACTGGTACTATGGCCAAATGGGCTTGGATTTTCCTTGAGGAGGCTCAACAATAAATGAAAATGTAAATAAATAGCAATCTAAGCTACATTTAATAGAAAACTTAACCTAGGGAAAAAAATTGAACACGAAATTAAAATTTTGAAAACTAACCCAAGGATCCTGTGGGATTGACCTGGTATGGTCACCAGTTCTATAGCAGGGATTTCTCCTTGATATAGGGGCAGGAATGGATCCCTTATATCTATAGGACAAAAGGGTAGGTTCCTGTGTGTGGAAAATGCAGAAAGAAATCGAAATAAACAGAAAGCAAAGACAGAAAGAAAATAATGGCCATGAGCCCCTCTGCAAACACTGTTAGGGCTTCTCCTTGGCAACCTACAAACAACTATTAAGAAAAAACAAACCTGCAAAACATGTTAATAAAAAAACCTACAGATAAACAAGGGTTAGAAAACAACTAAGCTATAAAAATGCATGAAAATCAACAAGATTATACCTCCTTTTGTGAAATGGGCCACCATGCCCTGGGTGGAAGGAAGCACCTCCCTATCTCACTCAGCAATGGGAGAGGAGCTATGGCTCAATGGGGAAGGTGAGTGGAAGGGAGAGGGATGCGGGTGGCTTGAGAGGCCAAGTTGTCTCAAGGCATCCACGGGTAGCGTAACAATATGCAAGAGAGGTGTCTTTGAGAGTGAACCCCCACCCTCCTTTTATAGCTTTTTTGGGGACTTTTAGGGTTTTAAGCCCTTGTTCAAGGCTTTAGCCCCTTTTTTGGGATTTTATCCCCTTTTCCCCTAACTTTAGCTCGTTTTAGCCCCTTTTTGGGGGCTTTAGCTCCTAGGAGATTATTTTAGGCTCCTTTTTGGGGTTTTTAAGCCCTTTTCTTAATTCTTAAGCCATTTTGAGGATGTGGGGGTCTAATGGAGTGATATGAGGGTTGTGAAATGGTGTCATTGGGTGGTGTAGGCCATGGAGAGCTAAGTGAGGGATTTTTTGGGTTAACAACTTGTACATCCCCCTTAAATATAACACTCAGTCATTTTCATAGCTAATATCTACCCCATGCACCTAATATTTTAGCCATAAATCCAATCAATTTGTTTTCAAAGCATCATTATCTTCAAGGTGTCTAGAGTGATAATGTAACACACCTAAAATATTGTACATAATTTTTTTTACATGTGTTATTGTTACATTTACTTTAGAAGAATTCTATGGTTAAGTTACTGTTGGTTCTAATCTGTTGCTTCATATGACAGGATTTGCAGATGTTTATGATGGTCACTTCCTTCTGGAACCTTCAGCCATACTCCTTTAGGTGATGTAATTTGTTTACTTGTTTTGTAATTAATTATCGTACTTTAAAGGCTTGGCCTTGACATAGTTACACTATGTATGTACTACTTACCCCTAACCATGAGAGGCTTAGGGTTTGTAAGTATGGTTTTCCATACGGTTATCTCTTACCATGCATAAAAGAGGGTTTACTACTTGTTCTTGACATGATACCACATGTTTTTAAATCTGCTGCAACTCTTTTAAAGATTTGATGCATCTATTTATAGTCTTTTGTGCACAAGTTTGATACTACCTTTGCCATAGTTTAAAGAGAAAGATCCTACATCATGCATGAAAGTGGTTTCAAGGTTTATTATGGTTTTTAAGTTTTAATACTAGTCCTATATTATGAATAAGACCTTACAAAATACCTTATCCTAACCCAACTCTAAGGTATTGGCAGGCATGTAAAATTATTTGGTACATACCAAGGATGGGTATGGTTCTTAGAAACAATCCATGATTGCATAGGGCCCCAAACCAACCATACAAATTTCTAGCAATGTATATGATATAAGGTTTATGGCATGCTTTAGCAATGCTTGAGGATCTTTGTGAAGGGTTTTTGTCTATGGACGGTTTGGTTTAAAATAAGGAAACCATCCTTGATGGTCTTACTTCATGTAACGATGTTGGTTAATGTAATATTGTTTAATGTTATAACCTAGGATTGTAACATCGTGATGATGCTTCTCACTTATATTAAGGAATTTACCTTGTGTAAAGATGGTAGCCATTGAAAAATGGTCTTACGACCTTCTTGGGATGCTTTAATGAATTCGTGAGATTTATTAAAAACTTCCCGTAGGGTCTGTTACTATAACTTACTAGTATGGAATGTATCAAACACTATAGGCTTACAACCAAGTGTTTGATTAAAACAAGCCTTAAAGGGTGTGACCTGTAGAATAATTAATGGTTTATACCTACGATGTGATTTACATTTTAATGAGATTGATAGTCATAGGACTATAACTTTAACTATTTTTTTAAGAGTTTCGATATGTCGATCTCCGATGTGTGTAGATTTCCCCGTGATTTGTTCTTAGATCGAAACACTGTTTATTTACTTCAATGATGTAGTCTTATTTAAGCATTTACTTGTAAATAATTGTTTGGCCCAAATCTGTGTTATCTCAAAGTACTGTATAAAATGATTTGTTTTTTATTAAAGGGATTCGATCCCATGATCCCTAGAATGTATATTGTCATGTGAATGCGTGGAGATTATATCAGACTAGTTTTTATTGTAATTTATCTCGGTATCCACAATGTGGAATTACCTGCGTTGATTGGTATCAAGCCGTGATAATAGATACGATATATAACTTATCATTCAGTTTTTAGATTTGAATTAAATTGTTCTTTTATTGTTTAATCCTTCTAATGGATGTTACCAGGATTCTTGATCCATTAATTTATATATGATTTAGTATTATTCAAAAGTATTCTGAAAGACCTAGCAACCATCAATAACTCTTTTGTTTCAATATGGAAATTTTAGTAAAATTCTTGGATGGATTCGGTCATGCGATCTCTATCCTATGCTGTGATCTGGTGCAGTAAAATGAGGCTATGCCTCATGTACCAACTAGGGTAGCCACGATGTGGACTTACAAACCCTATAATAAGGTGTAAAAGATGTTGACCCTTTGAGTATGTGATAGTTAAGTAAAATAATTATGAATTGGTAATATTGCTATACAGTTCCTAAAGTGACGATGTTTTAAACGAATAGATATGTGATTAGTAGGTTTCTGCTCTCCTCATTCTGTAATAATATAGGGGAAAATATCCGATTGTTCCTGTAATTGTTTTCCTTATTTTAATTAGTCTTATGGTAGTAACATTGTTTGTTCCTATCAAGATCCTAGTGGATACTTAATACCTTAACTTAGTTTCTTTATAGATTATAATATTATTAAAATGAATCCTATCTACAATTATGCTAAACATTCATATCTATATAATAGTAACATTATAATCAGATGTTGTCCATTTTTACAGAGGATCTAAATGAATGCTAAGTAAATGGATTTGGTTTTCTTACATAGAAAATGAATGGAGATCTATACTTATAAACAAAAATTGGCATTAATCGTAATTCCACTCGCTAAATTAATTTCAATATTTCGATTAAGAAGATATCTAGGAAAACAATGCAATTAGGAAATATACAGTCAAATATAGCAAATTACTATGCAGATTAGAGTTAAACGATTTCACTCTATTAAGTACAAGATACTAGTATAACAACAGTAGATTAATAAAAAAATAGAATTATTCCACTACAGATATAGGATTTAAATATTTTCTATAGCATTAAAATATAAACTATAAACCTAGCACCAATGCTGGGAAAACAAGAGTGGAGATGTTATTCATCCAAACCAAATCCCAGAGCAGCCAAGTTACTTTCTCCAGAACCCCCGAGCCTGTTCGATGAACCACAAGAGAAAAATATCAATGTGCCATCTCATGCATTTCACATTTGTTTAATCCTTGTCCAACGCTAGCCTCCTACTTCTTATGGACATACTAATTTATAGTATTTTTCGTAGGACTTGGTCATTTATGAGCCTCCTTCTCTTTAGCACTCAACTAGGAGTTGTGACCTGATTTTTGGGGATGATGCCTCCTGCATCACGAGTTCTCACTCAGTGGTTTTTTACACTTGTCTTTTTCCTCTTATGGGTCAATAAACACTCCTCAACGACTTATCCACTCTTGTCCCCCTTCAACATATTTTATTAAATAAAATTGTTTTTATTACAAAATGTTTTGTTCTTGACTTTTCTGTTAAAGATAATAAAAGAATAATAAAATAGTAATAAAATATTTCCAACAGAATTAATAATAATTATTAATTCTGGGGGTGTTACATACACCTCCCCTTAGAAGATAACATCATCCTCGGTCTTATAATTTTTGTTTCATTCTTCCATTACAAATTCTTGGAACAAGTTTGGATATGACTCCTGCATATTACTTTCCACCTCCCAATTAGCTTCTTCCGGACCAAGGTGCTTCCATTGCACCTTGACTTGTCCGATGGTACAGTTTCGAAGTAAAGTTTATCTCCTGTCAAGCATGCGCTTCGTCCCCACTTGGAAATATCCTTCAGGTTCCACCTAGATTACATTCCAATCAATAACATGATAAACATCATGAACATATCTTTTCAATATAGAAAAGTGAAACACATTCTGTACTTTAATATTGGGTTGTAGGGCTAACTGGTACACGACCGACCCCTCTTTAGCTAAAATTTCAAATGGCCAGCATTACCTGGGTTCCAATTTTGAATACTTTCCTAGCCTCAAGGGACTTTTCTTGGGATTTACCTTTATATATACATGATCACCCGCCTGGAACTCTCTAGGAGTTCTTTTTAAATGAGCATAACTTTTGTGCCTGTCTTGGGAAGCCTTTAAATTTTGTTTTACCTGTTTCACGGTTAGTTCAATATCTTTTAATAAATTAGGTCCTAACATTAAGCTATCCACTGGGATGCTCCCTAATATTGGAGTATTACACTTATGCCCATATAGGATTTCAAATGGACTCATACCCGCAAAAACTTGAAAATTATTATTATAAGCAAATTCTACTAAGTGTAGGTAGTCTTCCAACTTACATGGTTTGTCCATAACATACATTCTTAGCATGTATTATAAGACTAGATTTACTCTTTCAATATGCCCATCCATTTGCGGATGATATGCAGTAATGAAATTTAACTGAGTCCCCAAACCTTTAAACAAGGATTTCCAGAAGTTACTCGTAAACTTTGTGTCTCTATTTGAAACTATTACTATGGGTACACCATGTAGCTTGAATATCTCTTTCATGAAAATATATGCAATGTTAACATCCTTATATGTAGATTTAACAGGAATAAAATGAGAAGCTTTACTTAATTTTTCAACCACAACCATGATGGAATCATGTTTTCTAAAATTCTTAGGCAGTCTGTTGATGAAATCCATACTAACTGTCTCCCACTTCCATTTTGGAATGGGTAGTGTCTGCAACAATCCTGGGGGATGTTAATGCTCTACATTAACTTGCTGACATTCAAGGTAGTGAGCTAAGTATTCAGCCACCTATTTCTTCATATTTGGCCAAAATAAATCATTTCTGATCATAGTGATCATTTTCTGATAACCCGGATGCTAGAAATATGGTATTTTATGTAGTTCATCCATGACTATAAGTTTAATTTCTGCTATGTTTGGTATGTCAACCTGTTTTTATGCAGCAATAGTCCTTGCTGGTTTAGGGTGAAATCCTTTTTTACTTGATTTTGTGCATTTTTAACAGTCTTTTCTTTTAAAAAATGATATTCTTTATCATAATTTTTAGTGGTTAAAATCTGATTTTCCAAATCAGATTCATAGATGATGCTTGCAAACAATAAATTCACATGATGACTTAGAGCGTTTGCCACTTTATTTTATTTTTCATTTATATGTTTTATTTCAAAATCATATTCGCTTAGAAAGGAAAACCATCTTGCCTGTATTGCATTCAAATTCTGTTGGTCAAATAAGTATTTAAGACTTATGTTGTCTAACACGAGTAAATTGTTTTTCCAATTAGGTAATGTCGCCACACTTTTAAGGTGTGAATTATAACAACATGTTCTAAATCATGTGTTGTATAATTTTTCTCATGATATTTTAGTTTTTTGGATTCATATGCCACAACATAATTTTCTTGTAATAAAACTCCGCCTAGACCTTCATTGCAAGTGTCGGTATGCATGACAAAATCCTAAAATGGATCAGCAATCATTAAAATCGGGGTGATAGTTAATAAGTGTTTTAGTTTGTTAAAACTTTCCATGCATTTTTCAGACCATTCAAACTTTTTACCTTTCTTTATAAAGAGGTTATGGGGTAGGAAATCTTAGAGAAACCTTCAATGAACTTTCGGCAGTATCCGGTAATCCCACAAAATGAGCTGATATCAAATACGTTATTAGGAACCAACCATTCCATGATGCCATTTATTTTTTTTGGATCAACTAAGATTCCATCCTTGGACAATGTGTGTTTGAGGTACTGAATCTTGTCTTTAAAGAAGTCACATTTACTAATTTTTGTGAAAAGTTGTTGTTCTCTTAGTACATGCAAAACTATTTTTAAATGTTCTTCATGTTCTTGTTCATTTTTAGACAACCACACACATATCTAGGTATTTTCTCAATAGGTTGTTCATTAAACAAATGAACGAAACAAGTGCGTTTGTCAACTGAAAAGGAATTATGACAAACTCATAGTTGGTGCAGGTCGGTCGATCTCAACCGACTCGAACCAACACTTATAGGATCTAATGGCCCCTACACTTAGCAGGACTGCCAAATTTAGCTTGGTGGCCAATTTTTGGCTGTAAAACTGCCTTCCCGGAACTTTACCTCTACGGCCTCCTTTCCACAAGCGGGATGCGGGATGCAGGATATCGATTGTCCAAATTGCTCTCCGCAATTCCATTTCCATGGATTTGTTTCTGCGACATAGTTTTTGCATGTGGGTTGCAGGATGTGGGATCTTAGAACCCTAAAGGCACACTCCGCAACTTCCTTTTCTGCAATGTCTTCCCCATAATTGGATTGTGGGATGTGGGATGCGGGATGCCAACTTTCCAAAGTTGCTCCCCCGTAACTTCCTCTTCACAAATCTTGACCTGCAACTTCCTCAACTGTCTGATGCTTGTGGCCTTCTCCCCGACCGTCGATCTTCTTTTTGATGCAGGCTTTTCATATCTCTGTGGATCTGTTGTTGCAGGATACTTCAGGACCATCATAACTTGACCTGCAGCCTCAATCTCCACCATTCATTCTCTACAAAAACTTGTTAAGGAAGAAAATCTATGGGTTGCACCAATTGATCATGAAATTGATCAATCCAATCTACAATCTTCATGATGCTTTATCCTAACACTATTATGCATGCATCTACTCTCTACTTCAACTGTCTAAGCAAGAAATTGATGTGTAAAATCAACACTTCACTGAAATACACAAATGTTCATGAAAACACCAAAGTCGGCTCTATAAGATATACAGTTTAACATGGCACATGCATAAAGGATAACAACCCTACAAGCATATGGTTAATCCTTCCATTAAGCAACAAAGGAAAATGTACATAGCTTGGATATCTCTCCTTCCAATTCTTCAAAATATTTGCAAGTAGGAACCAGACACAAGTTTGTCCTCTCCTCTGCAACTTGGAATTCTAAATGTTGAAGAGTAGAACCCCTCCTACATCTGTAAATGGTCTATTTAAACTAAAACGGCTACCCTATCCTGAGCGATCTTGCAACTGAAATAAACACTACTAAGATGCATGATGAAACATCCCTGTCTGAAACAAACTAATGGAGGTTTGATCTCCAAGCAGGGAGTCATGATCCATAATGATTCCCTATGCCGCTAATCAGACTATGAATCATCAAAAAAATAGTTACAAAATATGCCATAGCATGTGACCAACTAATCACATTGCTGGCATGCCATGATGCTCCTGCATCAGACTCGCAAGGTAGAAAAATTATGAACCCCTGTTCATAAGATTAGCTACAAGGAAACCCTTGGCTTCCAACTCTGCAACGCTCACCCAAGTAGAATCCTTAGTTGGGCGCTTCTTCCACTTGACCAAATACTCCATATAGTGCTTCTTCCTTGTACTCTTTGACACCCTAGTGTCCAGAATGGCCTCAACATCCAATGGTTGTGTCACAGGCATCTATGCTACCCATTGTAAGTCTTCAGTAGGATCTTCACCTCTTGTAAAGGTTCTAGTGTCACCTGCTACATAAGGATATTGATCTTCTAGATTAAAGATTGGTGAAATACCCACTCCTATAGGCATCTCTAACTCATAAGCATTCGCTGAAAACTTCCTGAGTATTATGCAGGGTCCAATATTCTTCGTCTTCAGCTTGTTATACTCTCCCTTGGATAATATGTCTATCTTTAGATAGGATAAAACCAAATCTCCCACTTCAAAGTTCTTTTCCCTCCTTCTGGAATCTGTTCGGGCCTAGTAACTGGTGTTACTCTGTTGTAATCTTGCTTTCACTTGCTCCTGCAACTCAGTGATTCTTGTTGCAAACTATTCTCCATCAGCACTTCGTTTCTCCAATTGACCTAATTCATGAAGTTCATACACTCCTCTTGGATGCATTCCATACAAAATTTGAAATGGACTCATCCCTATACTCTTGTTTGGTGAATCATTATATGCAAACTCATCTTGAGCTAATACTCTGTCCCACTGCTTAGGAATCTCCCCAATCAAACTCCTCAACATGTTTCCTAGACTCCTATTGACTAATTCGATCTATCCATCAAACTGTGGGTGATATGCTGAACTAAAATTCAGTCTGGTACCCAACTTCTTGCACAAGGTTCTCCAAAAAATGATTTGTAAACTTCACATGTATGTTTGATACAATGCTTCTAGTTAAACCATGTAGTTTCACAAATTCATCAAAGAACAAGTTAGAAATGTGTGTGGCATCACTAGTCTTGTAACATGGAATGAAATGTGCCATATTAGAGAATCTATCAACAACAACAAATATATAATCATGTCCCCTCCGAGTTCTTGGTAAACCCAGAATGAAATCCATACTCATAGAATCCCAAGGCCTAGTTGGAATAGGAAATGGTGTATGCAATCCTGTTTTCTGGCTTCTCCCCTTAGCATGCTGGCATACTCTGCATATCCTTACTAACTTCTCAACTTCAAACCTCATCCTTAGCCAAAAATAGAAATGACCCAATTGTCTGAAGGTCTTATCATTCCCAAAGTGACCTCCCATACCTCCATTATGTTTCTCTTGTATTAAATTCTCTCTCATAGAACACTTTGGTATACACAACTTACTGTTTTTAGAGAGAAAACCTTCTTGTAGTGTATACTACATCCATGGCTCTCTGTCCACATCTACTGGATTCTCACAAGCCCTATAATCCTCCTGGAAATCAATGTCAGCTTCATACAAATCCCTCAAATACTCAAATCCCAAAACTTGGATATGATTTTCTTGCATAGTCAATAGTCTCCTACTCAAGGCATCAGCTACTCTGTTTGACTGTCCACTTATGTGTTCCAACACAAAGGTTAAGCTTTGCAAGAACTCAACCCACTTGACATGTTTCAGGTTCAACTTAGGTTACTGCATTATGTACTGTAATGCATGGTTATCTGAATATAACACAAATTCTCTGGGCATCAAGTAATGCCTCCAATGCTTCATTGCTTGAACAATAGCATAAAAATCCTTGTCATATGATGAATACTTCTGCTTTGCATCATTCAGCGTCTCACTGAAATATCCTATAGGCTTGTCCTCCTGACTAAGCACCGCTCTGATTGCTACTCCACTAGCATCACACTTCACTTGGAAAGGGTGGTTGAAGTCTGGTAACTTCAATACTGGTTGTTTAGTGATCTTCTTCTTCAAGAACTGAAAGCTCCTTCCAACCTCTGTTGTCCATTGAAATGGTTGTTTGTCCTTCTTAATTGTCTCAACAATAGATGCACAAATACCACTGAAATTATTTATAAATTTCCTATAGAAGCTTGCCAATCCATGAAATCTCCTTACCTCAAATATGTTCCTAGTTGAAGGCCACTCAATTATTTCTTGCACCTTTTATGGATCCATTTCCAACCCATCTCTTGAGATAACAAAACCCAATTATACTAGATTTGTCTTCATGAAGGTATACTTCTTCACATTTATTAGCAACTTTTCCTATTGTGGCCTCTCCAAAACATATCTTAAATGCTTAATATGCTCTTCTTCTGTTTGGATAAAAACCAAAATGTCATCAAGGTAAACTATCACAAACTTACCTATGAAATCTCTCAAGACTTCATTCATCAGCCTCATAAAGGTACTTGGTGCGTTGGACAATCCAAATGGCATGACCAACCACTCATACAACCCATCATTTGTCTTGAAGGCTGTCTTCCACTCATCTCCTTCTCTAATCCTTATATGATGATATCCACTCTTCAAATCCAGTTTTGAAAAGCATATTTCCCCACTTAGGAAATCCATCATGTCATCCATCCTTGGTAATGGAAATCTATATCTAATGGTGATCTTCTTAATTTCTCTGGGTTCGGTACACACCCTCCACTCACCATCCTTCTTTAATGTCAGTACTGTTGGTACTGCACATGGAATCGGACTCTTCTGAACCAATCCTTTGTCCAACAATCTTTGGACCTGCTTCCCCAATTCTTCATTCTCTTGAGGTGTCAACCTGTATGCTACCTAGTTTAGTAAACTGGCTCCTAGAATAAAATCAATCTGATGACTTATATTCCTCCTTGGTGGTAGTTCATTGGGTAAATAATCCACCACAATGTCACTATACTCACTCAGGATCTCCTTAATCTCCTCAGTTAGATCTGTCACATTAGTCTTCACTATGACTACTCTTGGTTTGCACACCACAACATTGTTCAACTCTGCTTTCTCAACTTGTTGTAAATACTCTTTTCTTGACAACATCAAAACCTTAGGTTCTAACTGCTCTGCTGTACTACCTGCTTGTAGAGGGTGAAGTACATGTGTTATCCCATTCTGCTTGAAACTATGACAGTTACACCTACCATCATAAGTTACTTTCTTGTCAAATTGCCAGAGTTTGCCTAACATTATATGACAAACATCCATTGGCATAACATCACACATAATCTTGTCCTTATATGGACCTATCTGAAAATCAACTTCACAGTGCTCACTCACCAGGATTTTATGTCCTTTGTGTAACCAAGATACTTTGTGTGGAACCGGATGCTTGGTCTTCTTTAGCCTCAAATTTTCCACCATCGTTGTGGAAACAAGATTGTCAGTACTCCCACTTTCAATCACCATCTTACAGCACTTCCCTTAGACTTTACATGTAGCCCTGAACAACAACTTCCTTTGAGCAGGATCTACTAGCTCCTTCTAAGATTTCAACAAGACCTTGTTCATAATCAAAGATTTTCCTGTCTCTAGAAATAATTCCTCTGCCATCGACTGTTCTTATTGTTTCTCATTCTGAGCTAAATAGGCTCCTATCTTCCCTACGACTTCTTTTCCTGGACATTCAAATGACTTATGTCCCAACTAGTTGCATTTGTAGCATCTAATGACAGCTTCTCTGCCTTGTCCTCTACCTCTACCTCCTTGGTAAGATCCTCTTCTTCTAGAATCACCTCCTCTACCATGCTGCTCTTGCTAGTTAGAGTTATTGGAATCCCCTGTCTGTGGTCCAAATATTCCTCTTCCAGTTGCTTTCCTTCTTCCTTTGGCTGAACCACAACCTTTATTGAAGCTCTGTTTCCTTTCTATCTTCTCTTCTACCCTTAAGGGACATTGATATTCCTCCTCCATTGTTCTAGGAAAAATCATGTTGATCTCTTCTTGGATATCCATCGTTAGACCATTCACATATCTAGCAGCCTTTTCTACTGACTCTTCCACATATCCAGCCCTTAGGTTTAATTTGTAGAACTGCTCGGTGTATTCTCTCACTGTTAAAAATCTCTGCCTAAGGTTCTATACTTGTCTATACAGAATTAAATAGTAACCTTTAGGAAAGAAATTAGCCCTCATATTCGCTACCATTCTATCCCAGCTTTTTATCAATGGATTATTCTTCCTCCGCCTTTCTACTTGCACACTATCCCACCATAAGGATGCATGCGCTTTCAACCTCATCACAACCAATCTGGCTCTCTTATCTTCTTCTACCTCATCGTACTCAAATTACTTATCCAAATCACTGATCTAGTCAATGAGATGCTCTGCAATGAGACTCCCATCATATGTAGGCAACTACAGTCTCGGCCTTGAAGTTGCTCCCAGAATAGATCTGAAATATCTTAACTCTGGTGTTTCCTTTATAGGTGCAACTTCTTCTCTTTTCTCTTCATCCTCAGGTTCACTTATATCCTCTGCTTCTGGGTCTCTTCATCTATCTGATTCCATGGCTTCTAGACGTGCCGTTAACTCCCTCATTTCTTCTAGAACTTCTGCGTTCCCTCCTGGTCGACCTCTATCACAACCTCTCGCTCTTCCAATGCGTGCAACCATTTTCCCACTCTAATCCTCTACAATAACAATTCTCTTTCACACTATTACAACTTACCTCACCAAGCCTCTTCTTGCCCCTTGGTATTTTGGCAATGCTGGTCCTCTATTTAGAACCTCTTCAACACTCTTCCTTTTGCTCTCTTCAGGCTCATTAGGCTACACTTCTCTTTAGTCCTTTAGAATTCTACCCACAATCTCAGTTGTGGAATTCCTCAATAGGAAATATTAACTTCCTAGCTCTGATACCAAAATTGGTGTAGGTCGGTCGATCTCAACCGACTCTAACCAGCACTTCTAGGATCTAATGGCCCCTACACTTAGCAGGACTACCAAATTTAGCCTGATAGCCAAATTCTGCTTTAAAACTTCCTTTCCACAACTTTACCTCTGTAGCCTCCTTTCTGCAAGCAAGATGTGGGACGTGGGATCTCGATTTTCCAAATTTCTCTTCGCAATTCCATTTCCACAGATATGTTTCCGCAACAGAGTTTCCACATGCGGCTTGCAGGATGTGGGATCTAAGAACCCCGAAGGTGCACTCTACAACTTCCTTTTCTGCAACGGCTTCCCCGCATTCAGATTGCTGGATGCAGGATTCCAACTTTCCAAAGTTTGTCCCCCATAACTTCCTCTCCACAAATCTTCCCCCGGAAATCACTTAGTCATTCAATCCTTGTGGCCTTCTCCATGACCGTCGATATTCTTTTTGATGTAGGATTCTCAAATCTTTGCAGATCTGTTAACTTCCTCACAACTATTGTTGGGGGATACTTCAGGACCACCAAATCTTGGTCTCCAGCCTCAATCTCCACCGTTCATTCTCTACAAAAAATTGTTAAGGTAGAAAACATGCGGGTTGCGCCGATTGATCATGAAATTGATCAATCCAGCCTACAATATTCATGATGCTTTAGCCTAACACAATTATGCATTCATCCACTCTCTACTTCAACTAAGCAAGAAATTGATACGTAAAATAAACACTTCACTAAAATACACAAATGTTCATGAAAATTCTGAAGTCAGCTCTACAAGATATACAGTTCAACACAGCACATCCATAAAGGATAACATCCCTACAAACACATGGTTAATCCTTCTATTAAGCAACAAAGTAAAATGTACACATCTTGGATCTCTCTCCTTTCGATTCTACAAAATATTTGCAAGTAGGAACCAGACACAAGTCTGTCCTCTCCTCTACAACTTGGAATTCTAAATGCTGAAGAGCAGAACCCCTCCTGCATCTCTAAATGGTCTATTTAAACTAAAATGGGTACCCTATCCTAAGTGATCCTGCAATTGAAATAAACACTACTACGACACATGATGAAACATCCCTATCTGAAAGAAACTAACGATGGTTTGATCTCCACGCAGGGATTCATGATCCATAATGATTCCCTGCGCCGCTAATGGGACTATGACTCAACACAAAAATGGTTACAAAAGATGCCATAGCATGTGACCAACTCATCACATTACTGACATGCCACGATGCTCTTGCATCAAACTCGCAAGGTAGAAAAATTATGAACCCCTGTTCATAATATCAGCTACAAGGAAACCCTTGGCTTCCAACTCTGCAGCGCTCATCCAAGTAAAATACTCAGTTGGGCGCTTCTTCCACTTGACCAAATACTCCATATAGTCCTTCTTCCTTGTACTCTTTGACACCCCAGTGTCCAAAATGGCCTCAACATCCAATGGCTGTGTCATAGGAATCTATGCTACCCATTGTAAGTATTCAGTAGGATCTTTAGTTCCTATAAAGGTTCCAGTGTTGCTTGCTACATAAGGATATCGATATTCTAGATTAAATATTGTTGAAATACCCACTCCTATAGGCATCTCTAACTCATAAGCATTCGCTGAAAACTTCCTAAGTATTATGGAGGGTCCAATCTTCTTCATCTTCGGCTTGTTATACTCTCCCTTAGGAAATCTGTCTCTCTTCAGATAGGCTAAGACCAAATCTCCCACTTCAGAGTTGTTTTCCCTCCTTCTGGAATCTGCTTGGACCTAGTAACTGGTGTTACTATGTTGTAATCTTGCTTTCACTTTCTCTTGCAACTCACTGATTCTTGTTGCAAACTCTTCTCCATAAAAACTTTGTTTCTCCAATTGACCTAAGTCACAAAGTTCATACACTCCTCTTGGATGCATTCCATACAAAATTTGAAATGGACTCATCCCTGTACTCCTGTTTGGTGAATTATTATATGAGAACTCATCTTGAGATAATACTCTGTCCCACTGCTTAGGGCTCTCTCAATCAAACTCCTCAACATGTTTCCTAGATTCTTATTGACTACTTCAGTCTATCCATCAGACTATGGGTGATATGCTGAACTAAAATTCAGTCTGGTACCCAACTTCTTCCACAAGGTTCTCCAAAAAATCCCTGTGAAGTTCAGATCTCTGTCTGATACAATGCTTCTAGGTAAAACATGTAGTTTCAAAACTTCATCAAAGAACAAGTTAGCAATGTGTGTGGCATCACTAGTCTTGTAACATGGAATGAAATGTGCCATCTTAGAGAATCTATCAACAACAACAAATATAGAATAATGTCCCCTCTAAGTTCTTGGTAAACCCAGAATGAAATCCATACTCATAGAATCCCAAGGCCTAGTTGGAATAGGCAATGGTGTATACAATCCTGTGTTCTGGCTTCTCCCCTTAGCATGCTGGCATACCCTGCATATGCTTACAAACTTCTCAACTTTAGACCTCATCCTTGGGAAAAAATAGAAATGACCCAACTGCCTGAAGGTCTTATCATTCCCAAAGTGACCTCCCATACATCCATTATGTTTCTCTTGTATCAAATTCTCTCTCATAGAACACTTTGGTATACACAACTTACTATTTTTAAAGAGAAAACCTTCTTATATTGTACACTCCATCCATGGCTCTCTGTCCACCTCTACTGGATTCTTACAAGCCCTATAATCCTATTGGAAATCAATGTCAGCTTCATACAAATCTCTTAAATTCTCAAATCCCAAAACTTGGATATGTTTTTCTTGCATAATCAATAGTCTCCTACTCAAGGCATCAGCTACTCTATTTGACTGTCCACTTATGTGTTTCAACACAAAGGTGAATCTTTGCAAGAACTCAACCCACTTGACATGTTTCAGGTTCAACTTACATTGTTGACTTATGTACTGTAATGCATTGTTATCTTAATATAACACAAATTCTCTAGGCATCAAGTAATGCCTCCAATGCTTCATTGCTTGAACAATAGCATAAAACTCCTTGTCATAAGATTAATACTTCTACTTTGCATCATTCAGCTTGTCACTGAAATACGCTATAGGATTTTCCTCTTGACTAAGCACCGCTCCAATCGCTACTCCACTAGCATCACACTTCACTTGGAACGGGTGGTTGAAGTCTGGTAACTTCAATACTGGTTGTTTAGTGATATACTTCTTCTAGAACTAAAATCTCCTTCCAGCTTCTGTTGTCCATTGAAATGGTTGTTTATCCTTCTTAATTATGTCAACAATATATGCACAAATACCACTGAAATTATTTATAAATTTCCTATAGAAGCTTGTCAATCCATGAAAGCTCCTTACCTCAAATATGTTCCAAGGTGAAGGAAACTCAATGATTGCTTGCACCTTTTATGGATCCATTTTCAACCCATCTCTTGAGATAACAAAACCCAAATATACTAGCTTTGTCTTCATGAAGGTACACTTCTTCACATTTATCAGCAAATTTTCCTGTTGCATCCTCCCCAAAACATATCTTACATGCTTCTGATGCTCTTCTTCTATTTGGCTGAAAACCAAAATGTCATCAAGGTAAACTATCACAAACTTACCTATGAAATCTCTCAAGACTTCATTCATCAACCTCATAAAGGTACTTGGTGCATTGGACAATCCAAATGGAATGACCAACCACTCGTACAACCCATCATTTTTCTTGAAGGCCGTCTTCCACTCATCTCCTTCTTTGATCCTTATCTGATGATATCCACTCTTCAAATCTAGTTTTGAAACGCATTTTTCCCCACTTAGGCAATCCATTATGTCATCCATCCTTTGTAATGGAAATCTATTTCTAATGGTGATCCTGTTAATTTCTCTAGAGTCAGTACACATCCTCCACTCACCATTCTTATTTGGTGTCAGTAATGTTGGTACCGTACATTGACTCAGACTCTTCTGAACCAATCCTTTGTCCAACAATCCTTGGACCTTATTCCCCAATTCTTCATTCTCTTGAGGTGTCAACCTATATGCTTCCTTGTTTAGTAAACTGGCTCCTGGAATAAAATCAATCTGATGACTTATATTCCTCCTTGGTGGTAGTTCATTGGGTAAATCATCCACCACAATGTCACTATACTCACTTAGCATCTCCTGAATCTCCTCAGGTAGATCTATCACATTAGTCTTCACTGTCACTACTCTTGGTTTGCACACCACAACATAGTTCAACTCTACATTCTCAACATGTTGTAAATACTCTTTTCCTAACAACATCAAAACCTTAGGTTCTGACTGCCCTTCTATACTACTTGCTTATAGAGGGTGAAGTACATGTGTTATCCCATTCTGCTTGAAACTATGACAGTTACTCCTACCATCATGAATTACTTTCTTGTCAAATTGCCACAGTCTACCTAACATTATATTACAAACATCCATTGGAATAACATCACACAGAATCTTGTCCTTATATGGACCTATTTGAAAATCAACTTCACACTACTCACTCACCAAGATTTGATGTCCTTTGTGTAACCAAGATACTTTGTATGAACTAGATGCTTGGTATTATTTAGCCTCAGCTTTTCCACCATCTCTGTGGAAACAAGATTGTTAGTACTTCCACTGTCAATCACCATCTTACAACACTTCCCGTGGACTTTAAATGTAGTCCTGAACAATGACTTCCTTTGAGAAGGCTTTGCTGGCTCCTTCTCAGGTTTCAATAAGACCGTGTTCATCATCAAAGATTCTCCTATCTCTAGAAAGGCTTTCTCTACCATCGATTGTTCTTGCTGTTGCTCATTCTGAGCTACATAGGCTCCTCTCTTCCCTACGTCTTCTTTTCCCGGACATTCAAATGACTTATGCCCCAACTGGTTACATTTGTAGCATCTAACGACAACTTCTCTTCCTCGTCCTCTACCTATACCTACTTGGTAAGGTCCTCTTCTTCTAGAATCACCTCCTCTACCATGCTTCTCTTGCTGGTTAGAGTTATTGGAATCCCCTCTTTGTGGTCCAAATCTTCCTCTTCTAGTCACTTTCCCTCTTCCTTTGGCTGAACCGCGATCTCTATTGAAGCTCTGCTTCCTTGCTATCTTCTCTTCTTCCCTTAAGGGGCACTGATATGCCTCCTCCATTGTTCTAAAAAAAATCATGCTGATCTCTTATTATATATCCATTGTTAGACCATTCACATATCTAGCATCCTTTTCTGCTGACTCTTCCACATATCTATCCCTTAGGTTTAATTTTTAGAACTCCTCAATGTATTCTCTCACTGTTAACAATCTCTACCTAAGGTTCTGTACTTGTCTATACAGAATTAGCTGGTAACCTTTAGGCAATAACTTAGCCCTCATATTCACTACCATTCTATCCTAGCTTTTTATCAATGGCTTATTCTTCTTCTGTCTTTCTACTTGCACACTATCCCACCATAAGGACGCATGCCCTTTCAACCTCATCACAGCCAATATGACTCTCTTATCTTCTTCTACCTCATCATACTCAAAGTACTTATCCAGGTCACTAATCTAGTCAATGAGATTCTCTGCAACGAGACTCCCATCATATGTAGGCAACTACAGTATCGTCCTTGAAGTCACTCCCAGAATAGATCTGAAATATCTTAACTCTAGTGTTTCCTTCATAGGTGCAGCTTCTTCTCTTTTCTTTTCATCCTCAAGTTCACTTATATCCTCTGCCTCTGGGTCTCTTTGTCTGTCTATTTCCATGGCTTCTAGATGTGCCCTTAACTCTGTAATTTCTTCTAGAACTTATGCGTTCCCTCCTGGTCGACCTCTGTCACAACCTCTCTCTCTTCCAATGCATGCAACCATATTCCCACTGCAAGCCTCTGCAATAACAGTTCTCTTTGACACTGTTACAACTTACCACACCAAGCCTGTTCTTGGCCCTTGGTCTTTTGGCAATGTTGGTCCTCTATTTAGAACCTCTTGAGCACTCTTCCTTTTTCTCTCTTCAGGATCATCAGGCTTCACTTCTCTTTATTCCTTCAGAATTCTACCCACAATCTCAGCTGTGGAATTCCTCAACTTCCTATCTCTGATACCAAAATTGGTGCAGGTTGGTCGATCTCAACCGACTCTAACCAGCACTTCCAGGATCTAATGGCCCCTACACTTAGCAGGACTGCCAAATTTAGCCCAATGTCCAAATTGTACTTTAAAACTGCCTTCCCACAACTTTACCTCCGCAGCCTCCTTTCCACAAGAAGGATGCAGGATGCGGGATCTTGATTTTCCAAACTGCTCTCCGCAACTCCATTTCCGCAGATTTGTTTCCACATGTGGCTTGCGGGATGTGAGATCTCAAAACCTCGAAGGTGCACTCTGCAACTTCCTTTTCTGCAGTGGATTCCCCACAATAATATTGCGGGATGTAGGATTCCAAATTTCCAAAGTTTCTCCCCCGCAAATTCCTCAGCCTTCCGATCCTTGAGGGCTTCTCCACGACCATTGATATTCTTTTTGATGCGGGCTTCTCAGATCTCCACGGATCTGTTAAATTCCTTAAAACTATTGTTGTGGGATACTACAAGACCACGAAAACTTGATTTGCGGCCTCAATATCCACCATTCGTTCTCTGCAAAAACATGTTAAGTAAGAAAACATGCAGGTTGAGCCGATTGATCATGAAATTGATCAATCCAGCCTGCAATATTCACTATGATTTAGCCTAACACTATTATGCATGCATATAATCTCTACTTCAATAGTTTAAGCAAGAAATTGATGCGTAAAATCAACACTTCATTGAAATACACAAATGTTCATGAAAATGCCAAAGTCGGCTCTAAAAGATATACAGTTCAACATACCACATGCATAAAGGATAACAACCCTACAAGCACATAATTAATCCTTCTATTAAGGAACAAAGGAAAATGTACACAGCTTAGATATATCTCCTTCCTATTCTTCAAAATATTTGCAAGTATGAACCAGACACAAATTTGTCCTCTCCTCTGCATCTTGGAATTCTAAATGTTGAAGAGCAGAACCCCTCCTACATCTCTAAACGGTTTATTTAAACTAAAATGGCTACCCTATCCTGAGTGATCCTGCAACTAAAATAAACACTACTACGATGCATGATGAAACGTCCTTGTCTAAAACAAACTAACAATGGTTTGATCACCAAGCAGGGAGTCATGATCCACAATGATTCCCTATGCCACTAATCAGACTATGAATCAGCACAAAAATGGTTACAAAAGATGCCACAGCATGTGACCAACGCATCACATTGCTGGCATGCCAGGATGCTCTTGCATCTGACTTGCAAGGTAGAAAAATTATGAGCCCCTGTTCATAAGGTTAGCTACAGTGAAACCCTTGGCTTCCAACTCTGCAACACTCATTGAAGTAGAATCCTTAGTTGGTTACTTCTTCCACTTGACCAAATACTCCAGATAGTCCTTCTTCCTTGTACTCTTTGACACCCTATTGTCCAGAATGGCCTCAACTTCCAGTGGTTGTGTCACAGGAATATGTGCTACCCATTGTAAGTCTTCGGTAGGATATTCACCTCCCGTAAAGGTTCTAGTGTCACCTACTACATAAGGATATAGATCTGCTACACTAAAGATTAGTGAAATACCCACTACTGTAGGCATCTCTAACTCATAATCATTCACTGAAAACTTCCTGAGTATTCTGCAGGGTTGAATCTTCTTCATCTTCAGCTTGTTATACTCTCCCTTAGGAAATATGTCTCTCTTCAGATAGGCTAAGACCAAATCTCCCACTTCAAAGTTCTTTTCCCTCCTTCTGGAATCTGCTCGGGCCTAATAAATAGTGTTACTCTGTTGTAATCTTGATTTCACTTGCTCCTACAACTCAGTGATTCTTGTTGCAAACTCTTCTCCCTCAGCACTTCGTTTCTCCAATTGACCTAAGTCATTAAGTTCATACACTCCTCTTGGATGCATTCCATACAAAATTTTAAATGGACTCATCCCTGTACTCCTGTTTGGTGAATCATTATATGCAAATTCATCTTGAGCTAATACTCTGTCCCGTTGATTAGGACTCTCCCCAATCAAACTCCTCAACATGTTTCCCAGACCCCTATTGACTAATTCAGTCTGTCCATCAAACTGTGGGTGATATGCTGAACTAAAATTCAGTCTGGTACCCAACTTCTTCCACAAGGTTCTCCAAAAATTCCCTATGAACTTCACATCTCTTTTTGATACAATGCTTCTAGGTAAACCATGTAGTTTCACAAATTCATCAAAGAACAAGTTAGAAATGTGTGTGGCATCACTAGTCTTGTAACATGGAATGAAATGTGCAATCTTAGAGAATCTATCAACAACAACAAAGATAGAATCATGTCCCCTCTGAGTTCTTGGTAAACCCAGAATGAAATCCATACTCACAGAATCCCAAGGCCTAGTTGGAATAGGAAATGGTGTATACAATCCTATGTTCTGGCTTCTCCCCTTAGCATGCTAGCATACTCTGCATATGATCACTAACTTCTGAACTTTAGAACTCATCCTTGGCCAAAAATAGAAATGACCCAATTTTTCGAAGGTCTTATCACTCCAAAAGTGACCTAAAAAACCTCCATTATGTTTCTCCTGTATTAAATTCTCTCTCATATAACACTTTGGTATACACAACTTACTGTTTTTAAAGAGAAAAACTTCTTGTAGTGTATACACCATTGACGGCTCTCTATCCACCTCTACTGGATTCTTACAAGCCCTGTAATCCTCCTAGAAATCAATTTCAGATTCATACAAATCTCTCAAATACTCAAATCCCAAAACTTGGATATGCTTTTCTTGCATAATCAACAGTCTCCTACTCAAGGCATCGGCTACTCTGTTTGACTGTCCACTTATGTGTTCCAACACAAAGGTGAAGCTTTGCAAGAACTCAACCCACTTGACATGTTTTAGGTTCAACTTAGGTTGCTACATTATGTACTGTAATGCATGGTTATATGAATATAACACAAATTCTCTAGGCATCAACTAATGCCTCCAATGTTTCATTGCTTGAACAATAGCATAAAACTCCTTGTCATAAGATGAATACTTCTGCTTTTCATCATTCAACTTCTCACTGAAATATGCTATAGGCTTGTCCTCCTGACTAAGCACTGCTCTGATCGCTACTCCACTAGCATCACACTTCACTTGGAAAGGTTGGTTGAAGTCTGGTAACTTCAATACTGGTTGTTTAGTGATCTTCTTCTTCAAGAACCGAAAGTTCCTTCCAGCCTTTGTTGTCCATTGAAATGGTTGTTTGTCCTTCTTAATTGTCTCAACAATAGATGCAAAAATACCACTGAAATTATTTATAAATTTCCTATAGAAGCTTGCCAATCCATGAAAGCTCCTTACCTCAAATATGTTCCTAGGTGAAGGCCACTCAATGATTGCTTGCACCTTTTTTGGATCCATTTTCAACCCATCTCTTGAGATAACAAAACCCAAATATACTAGCTTTCTCTTCATGAAGGTACACTTCTTCACATTTATCAGCAACTTTTCCTGTTTCGGCCTCTCCAAAACATATCTTAAATGCGTAAGATGCTCTCCTTCTGTTTGGATAAAAACCAAAATGTCATCAAGGTAAACTATCACAAACTTACCTATGAAATCTATCAAGACTTCATTCATCAACCTCATAAAGGTACTTGGTGCGTTGGACAATCCAAATGGCATGACCAATTACTCATACAACCCATCATTTGTCTTGAAGGCTGTCTTCCACTCATCTCCTTCTCTGATCCTTATCTGATGATATCCACTCTTCAAATCCAGTTTTGAAAAGCATGTTTCCTCACTTAGGAAATCCATCATGTCATCCATCCTTGGTAATGGAAATCTATATCTAATGGTGATCTTGTTAATTTCTCTAGGGTCAGTACACATCCCCCACTCACCATCCTTCTTTGATGTTAGTACTGTTGGTACCGCACATGGAATCAGACTCTTCTGAACCAATCCTTTATCCAACAATCCTTGGACATGCTTCCCCAATTATTCATTCTCTTGAGGTGTCAACCTGTATGCTGCCTTGTTTAGTAAACTAGCTCCTGGAATAAAATCAATATGATGACTTATATTCCTCCTTGGTGGTAGTTCATTGGGTCAATCATCCACCACAATGTCACTATACTCACTCAACATCTCCTGAATCTCCTCAGGTATATATTTCACATTAGTATTCACTGTCACTACTCTTGGTTTGCACACCACAACATAGTTCAACTCTGCTTTCTCAACCTATTGTAAATACTCTTTTCCTGATAACATCAAAACCTTAGGTTCTGACTGCCCTGCTATACTATCCTCTTCTTCTGGGTCTCTTCATCTGTTTGTTTTCATGGCTTCCAGACGTTCCCTTAAATCCCCCATTTCTTCTAGAACTTATCCATTCCCTCCTGGTCGACCTCTGTCATGACCTATCGCTCTTCCAATGCATGCAACCATCTTCCCACTCTAAGCCTCTACAATAACAGTTCTCTTTCACACTATTACAACTTACCTCACCAAGCCTCTTCTCACCCCTTGGTATTTTGGCAATGCCGATCCTCTATCTAGAACCTTTTGAGCACTCTTTCTTTTTCTTTCTTCAGGCTGATCAGGCTACACTTCTCTTTAATTCTTCAGAATTCTACCCACAATCTGAGTTGCGAAATTCCTCAATAGGAAATATCAACTTTTTGGCTCTGATACCAAAATTGGTGCAGGTTGGTCGATCTCAACCGACTCTAAACTAGCACTTCCAGGATCTAATGGCCCCTACACTTAGCAAGACTACCAAATTTATCCCGATGGCCAAATTATTCTTTAAAACTTCCTTCCCACAACTTTACCTCCGTAGCCTCCTTTCCACAAGTAGGACGTGGGATACAGGATCTCAATTTTCCAAATTGCTCTCTGCAATTCCGTTTCCATAGATTTTTTTCCGCAATAGAGTTTCCACATGCGGCTTGCAAGATGTGGGATCTAAGAACCCCAAAGGTGCACTTTGAAACTTCCTTTTCCACAACAGCTTCCTTGCAATCAAATTGCGGGATGTGGGATTCCAACTTTCCAAAGTTGCTCCCCCACAAATTCCTCAGCTGTTCGATCCTTGCGGCCTTCTCCATAACCGTCGATATTGTTTTTTATATGGGTTTCTCGGATCTCTATGGATCTATTAAATTCCTTGCAACTGTTGTTGCGGGATACTTCAGGACCACCAGATCTTGATCTGCAGCCTCAATCTCCACCGTTCGTTCTCTACAAAAACTTGTTAAGGAAGAAAACATGCGAGTTGGGCCGATTGATCATGAAATTGATCAATCCATCCTGCAATATTCACGATGCTCTAGCCTAATAATATTATGCATCCATCTAATCCCTACTTCAACTATTTAAGCAAGAAATTGATGCGTAAAATCAACACTTCATTGAAATACCCAAATTTTCATGAAAACAACAAAGTCATCTCTACAAGGTATAGAGTTCAACACAACACATGCATAAAGGCTAACAACCCTACAAAAACACTATTAATCCTTCTATTAAGCAACAAAGGTAAATGTACATAGCTTGGATCTCTCTCCTTTCGATTTTTCAAAATATTTGCAAGTAGGAACAAGACACAAGTTTTTCCTCTCCTTTGCAACTCAGAAATCTAAATGCTAAAAAGTAGAACCCCTCCTACATCTCTAAACGGTCTATTTAAACTAAAACTGCTACCCTTTCTCAAGTGATTTTGTAACTGAAATAAACACTACTACGACGCATGATGAACGTCCCTGTTTGAAACAAACTAATGTCGGTTTGATCTCCACACAGGGAGTCGTGATCCACAAGGATTCCCTACACCTCTAATCAGACTATGACTCAACACAAAAATGGTTACAAAATATTCCATAGCATGTGACCAACTCATCACATTGTTCGCATGCCACAATGATCCTCCATCAATAGTGACCGTAATGTGTCCTAAATGTTGTTTTAAATATATCTTCTTCTTTTATTCGCACATGATGATAACTCGACCTTAAGTCTACCTTTGAAAATATAGTTGCTCCATAGAATTGATCGAATAGATCATCTATCCGGGGCAGTGGGTATGAGTTCTTAATAGTCATCTTATTTAACTGTCGGTAATCTATGCATGATCTTAGTGTTTCATCCTTCTTTTTCACAAACAAGACCGGTGCTCCCCAGGGAGAGACTCTTGGTCGAATGTACTTTTTATTGATTAGTGCTTGTAGTTGCGATTTCCACTCTATAAGTTCTATTATATTCATTCGACACAGAGCTTATGATGTTGGTAATGCTCTGGGTATCACATCGATTGTGAAGTCAATATCTCTTTTCGGAGGAAGTTCGGGGACTTGTTCCAGAAATATGTCTTCAAACACCTTTAAAACTGGTATGTCCTCTAGTTTGGGTTTATTATCGTTTTCATTATCATTCATTATATAAACTACGAACACTTTACATCCTTTTCATTTGCAAAGTAGATATTTCTTTGATGGTTACCTTCCTAGGAATTCCTTTTACTTTTATAGTATTCCCATCATTGTGAGTACATGTAAATGTTTTATCAAAACAGTTTAATACCACTTTATGTTCCTCTAGCCAATCCATTCCTATTGATAAATCATAGGATCCTAAAGGAAATATATTTACATTAACATGCATAAGGAAATCATTCATTATCAATTCACAATTTCTAACAAGACCAGTAACTTTCCGCTTTGTACATGTGGCTAACTGTACTAGCCATGACTTATCAAACTTTTCAGGTACCAATTTGCATAAATCAACTATTCTAGGTAAAATATAACTCAGAATTACACCTGGAGGAATTAAAATAGAGATAGGTTGGTTGTTTATCATAACTTCAATTTCGATCATAGAAGTCTAGTGCTCGGCTTGCGATTTTTCAGTGCAACGCAGATTCTGGGAATGCTCCTTTCCATGTCCCCAATTGTTACTACTTCTTGGATAGAATGTACATTAAAATTATTTTTCCTTATTGGGAAGTATTTAAAGTAGTGTGACCCTCCACACTCCCAAGATTTTAAAGGTTCTTTTTGTGCTGAGTTTTTATTAGGAACATTTGAAGGTTCTTTTACTGCAAAGTTTTGGGGTTTAAAGTTTTTATAATTATTACCCTGGTATCCTCTGTAGTTATTTCCTTAATTTTAATGGAACTTATCTTTCTTATTTTTAGGATCAAAATTATTTGGCCTTTTATTCTTACACACTAGTATATTTTTTCTTTTATTCTTATTTTGGTTGTAACATATATTTTCCTTCCTTATCACTTCCTCTAGCGTCTTCGGATTGTCATATTCAATCTATTCTTTGAAAATGATGGGAAAACAACTAAGTAACCATTATATTGTAGGTTTCTCATGAATTATATACGAAACATAATGAAGTACGCTTAAGAACTTACTGCAGAGTTCTTTCATCATCATGTATCCTAGCCTTAGTTCATAATTTTTTTTTATTTTTTTTCATAACTCTGTTTAGATAAGTACTTTCTTTTAAAGAGTTTCTTAAATGTTTTACAAGTTACATATATCTCTTTTATCCCTTTAACCTTCTTTATGTATTGCCACCATATATCTGCCTTTCCATTCAGATTATAGATGGTCATTTTATCCTTCAACTCATTAGAGTAATTGTAAATATGAAAATACTTTTTCATTTCGGACAGCCGGGCCTCTGCCTCTTCGCCCTTCTCAACTTTCCCATTAAACATGCGTGGTTTAATTTTCTTAAACTCCCCAGATATTTCCTCATAGGGTCTGCATTTTCTTTTCTTCTTATTATCGTCACTGCTTTCGCTTGAATCATGTTGTTTTATGTGATGTTTAACTGACTCTTCACTTGAAGTGTCAGGTTTATGGCTGGAAAATTTCATCTTGTTGCACTTATGTTTGTTGTATGGTGCAGTTTTAGGAATTTCTTGTTCATATTCCTTATTTTTATCTTTTTCTTGATTATGGATTTTTGCAAAGATAATAGTATTTATTTCTTCTTGAGCCTTTAGAATTCGCTCATTATCTTCCTTAACCTTTCTTAGCTCAGATATTAACTCATTAATAGTTCGTTTTAGTTCATATTTATTATCCTGAATTTCATTTAAATCTACCAAAAATTATCCATCCCTTAAGTTACCCTCTTTGTTATTTCAAGGATGTTCCGGGCGACGTTATTCTTCTGCAGGAATCTCGCATCTGCCATGTTTCCTGCAAAATATATTTGTGCTTCTCTTTGTCGTTTGTAAGATAATTTAAATAAATAAAAATAGGAGTTAGTTTGTTGTTTTTTTGTAGCAGTTTAGTGTTGAGCCGATTCACGCCTAGTGGTGAAACCGTGCTCTGATATTATTATGTAACACACCTAAAAATCATACATATTTTTTTTTTACATGTATTATTTTTACATTTACTTTAGCAAAATTCTATGGTTAAGTTAATTTTGATTCTAATATCTATTGTCTTGTTGCATACGATAGGATTTGTAGAGGTTTATGACGACTAGTTCCTTCTGGAACCTTCAACCATACTCCTTCAGGTGATGTACTTTGTTTACTTGTTTAGTAATTAATTATCATACTTTAAAGGCTTGTCCTTGACATAGTTACATTGTGTATGTAAGACCTTCCCCTAAGCATGAGAGGCTTAGGATTTATAAGTATGGTTCTCCATACGATTATCTCTTACCATGAATAAAATCAGGGTTTATCTACTTGTGCTTGGCATGGTACCACATGTTTTTAAATCTGATGCAACTCTTTTATAGATCCTACATGTGTTGGTTTGATGCATCTATTTACAGTCTTTTGTGCACAAGTTTGATACTACATTTTCCATTGTTTAAAGAGAAAGATCTGAAATCATGCATGAAAGTGGTTTTAAGGTTTATTATGGTTTTTAAGTTTTAATACTAGTCCTATATTATGATTAAGACCTTACCAAATACCTTATCCTAACCCATCACTAAGATATTGGCAGGTAGGTAAAATTATTTGGTACATACCAAGGATGGGTATGGTTCTTAGCCATAATACATGATGGCATAGGCCCCCAACCCAACGATACGAAGTTCTAGCAATGTATATGATCTAAGGTTTATAGTATGTCTTTCGATGCAATGTTTTAAGAACATGTTATAATGTGGTTGTATGATAAGTTTACCTATCGATCGATGGCATATTATTGGTTTTAAATTATAATATCCAAGTTTTGGATTTGCAATAATTTATTTGTAATTTTTTGGCAATGCTATAAAGTTTTCCTCTGGTTGACATTTAAGTATGTCCTACTTGCGAGTTGGCAGCGCATCTAGGACTACGAGGCAGTAAAGGATGTGATCCCAGCCCTACACCTGGATGGTGATATTATTTGAGTTTGATAGGGTTTTGATAAGGACTTTACTATGTCCTTAGCTCTCGTTTTGTTTCAGGTTTTGGGTCAGAGGCATGGTGGAGGCTGAGCTCCGCTCTGTTTGATTCTTACTCTGGTTTACTACAGTGATGGTTTTTCTAGTGCATGAACTCTTCTTCGTTTCATCACATTAATGGTTTTACTGGTTCTTTCTGAGGTGAACTGTTCCCAACATCTTCCGATCAATATTCCCTTCAACACCAGGTTCCGTTGAGTCCGCCAACTTTTCTACTAAACGACTAGTTTGTTCGAACAGGTAAGCATGGCTTAGGTTCTTTAACTTTGTCTTTTAAATGTCTTGTAGTGATTAACAAAAAATAGGGTTTTCAATGATATAAATGTTCTATGTCTACTTGCAGGATATGGAGGGATAACAGGACTTTGTAGGAGCCGACCCCTGGCCCTCGTTTCCCAATGCCAACGTAAGGGTTTACTAAAATGTTTACATAATACAGTTCATTTTGTTGTTATTTTTCTTTCCATCGAAACTCACTTAATATTACCATTTTGTGCAGGTGGAGGGTGCTAGGCAGGGAGGTGAAAATGTCACCTCCTCCCAAGCCTTCTTTTTAAACTCCAGGTAAGAATATCAAAATCTTAGTTAAAATATTATTATCAGTTGGAAACTTGTTTAAGCATAAGTTTAAAACCTTGTTGGTTTTGTGTGTAGGTAGAACTAGGCATAGGAAATGATGCCACAAATGCAGCCACTACTATAAAAGATAAGTCTCTTTTTGTTTCGTTGGTTCTCTGCATTATTGTTTCAACCGTCAGGGTTTATCCTTTGTGGATTCACAGCCCTTGCTTCGGCAATACTTGAGGATCTTTGTGAATGTTTTTTTGCTGTGGATAGTTTGGTTTAAAACGAGGCAACCATCCTTGATGGTATTACTTCCTATAACGATGTTGGTAAATGTAATATTTTTTAATGTTATAACCTAGATTGTGTCATTGTGATGATGCTTCTTCCTTGTATTAAGGAATTTACCTTGTGTAAATATGGTAGCCATTACAAAATGGTCTTACGACCATCTTGGGTTGCTTTAGTGAATTTGTGAGCTTTATGAAAAACTTCCCGTAGGGTCTGTGAGTGTAACTTACTAGTATGAAATGTATTAACCACTATAGGGTTACAACTAAGCATTTGATTAAAACAAACCTTAAAGGGTGCGACCTGTAGAAGAGTTAATGGTTTATACCTGCAATGTGATTTACATTTTGATGAGCTTGATAGTCATAGGACTGTAACTTTAATTATTTTTCTTAAGAGATTTGATCTGTCGATCTCTTGTGTGTGTAGATTGACTCATGATCCATTCTTATATCTGAACAATGTTGATTTAATTCAATGATGTAGTATTATTTCAACATTTACTTGGAAATAAGTGTTTTTCCCGAAGATATGTTATCTCAAAGTACTGTAGAAAATGATTTGTTGTTTATTAAAGGGATTCGATCCCACAATCCCTAGAATGTAGATTGTCATGTGAGTGCATGGAGATTATATCAGACTGTTTTTTATTGTAATTTATTTCGGTATCCACAATGTGGAATTACCTGTGATGATTTGTTTCAAGCCGTGATAATAGATATGATATCTAATTTCACTAGTACAAAATGAGGAATTAGCTAGTAGGTGACTAAAAATTTTAGTCACCACAGGTTATTCAAGTGATTTACTACTAAATATGAGCAATTTTGATTAACCCAACTATAAACGACTAAAATTAACGACTAATTTAGTCACCGGTTAACAAATATGAATAAATATTAAGTGACAGAGTTAAAAATGACTAACATAAATGACTAATTTAGTCACGACATAAAAAATGACTACCTAGAATAATATGAATTAGTCATTTATGTTAGTCATTTTTAATTGCGTCATGGAAAATTGCAATTGTGACAATGAAGTGTTACAATTTAGTAAATTTTGTAAATTGTCTACCTTCTATCGAATATGTGCAGGTTAACAATTCTGAATCCAAAATGGAATTTGTGGGGTAAGGAATATCTAGTGTTTTTCCCAGGTGGTCGGGATAGTGTTAGGGTGTTCATGTGGATTATTGCAGACGATGTGCTTTAGATGTTCATATTGCTTTCCAGATATAATATTGGGATCACAGATCCTAGATGATATATATGCTGGAAAACCTTTTTTTGTAACGGTGCCATGCACCTCGATATTCAGAGATCCAACAAAGAAATTGCACAAAATTTCTCTTGACCATATAGTGTGTGTCACACCCCGGTTTTGACCCCGTTTGCATGATGTATATATTGTAATTAATCGTGGTGAGGAGCTAAAGGCAAAATCCCCACCATCGATTTGGTTGTGTATGTTTCGACAATAGGGGTAGTTGCCGATGGTATATCGTGCTAACAGGAACATTATGGTATGGCATCATGTAAACACGCACATCAATTAAAAATAAACCACAACCAGCTACGACAGTGCAACATTGAATGAAAAGGGCATGATTCCAAAGGATAAGGGGTGGGGGATGTCAAACCTTAGTCTATGGGGGGGAAACCCATATGTTTCCACCTTGTTTTGATTTTCCATCTTCCCTTGTCAACCTCTTTATTGTTTTTGTTGAGGTAGTTGGGGCAGTGATGGTGGGTAGTGGAGTGTGGCAGGCTGTCAGCCCTTGCCCATGCGCACACTCCACCAGTGAGTTGACCTCATGTTGGAAGCAACCTCCACGAGACCATACTCTCCATTCTTCCCCATTCCCCATTCTTGCCGTTGTCTGTTCATCTCCTCATGCGGAGCTAAGTGAGGGGGGGCGTGCATTTTCTGTTCGGGGAATCCTCACGCAGAGGTCGGTTCTATTTCCCTCACGCACTCCCCACTACGTAGGATCTCGGTGGTCTATTCGTTCCTCACGTTCTGATGTTCATTTGCATGCATAAGCGAAGCTGTTCACCCTCACACAGGAGCGGAAGTCCTGTGCATCCTCACGCATAGGCAATTGTCCTGCTGGATCTCACGCAGCCAGGAGGGGAGCCGCTTGTCGGTGGTCATTCACATTTTTCCACAGAGTGGAATCGGGTATGTTTTTACTTTGATTTGTGGCCCGTGCATATATTCTCCTCCGTGTTTTGGGGTCTGGTGCAAGTCTGCCTCACGCACAGACCGTTGGATTCGTTTTCCCCTGTTGAGAGCCATTTTGCGCTCAGGGACTGTGTGTATGTTTCCTTACCGATTGTGGCCCATGCATATGGTTTCCTCTATGTTTTGTGGGTTGTTGCAAGTGTCCCTCGTGCACAGACCATTAGATTCATTTTTCCACGTTGTGAGCCATACTCACTGATTATGTTTTGGGGCTGTTGTTCTTCCCATGATTTTTGTATGCTGTTGATAGTCTAATTTCTTCTCCCATTAGGAAACTATGTGTGTTGTGGGCTCGTGGATGTTGGTTGGCTGTTGATTGCCACATCCTGCTAGCTGAGTTTTCTCCTTTGTTTTGGGACAGTGGACTGTTTCCATCATTCACTGTGAGTTGGGCTGTCGATTTTCCCTGGCTTTGGGTTGCTTCTTGGATGCTAAGGCTGTGGATTGTTGCCCTCATTCATTGTGAGTTTGTGGTTGTTGATGAACCCTAGTTTTGGGTTACGTTGAGTTGTTTTGGCCATGCTAGGGCCAAGAACAACTCTAAGTTTCCTTGTGGGCTTGAGCTGTGTTTCATCTTTTGTTTGGGACTGTCCCTGGTTGTCTTTGCCTTCATCACAGAGCCGTGAGTGGTTTGTTTGCTGCGGTATGCAGTGGGTGGTCTTCGGACTGTTGAGAATGGGATTAGAGGCTGGGTATGCATGAGAAGACTGTTGTTGAGGTCACCAGCTTGGCATTTAGCCTATCCTAGCTCCTTGACAACCTGGTGAGCCCTATGGTGTGGGTTTGGCTATGTGTTGGAAAACCTTGGCTATGTGTAAGCCTGCATTGACCCTTATTCCTTGAGGAATCATGCCCAGCTCAGGGGTAGGAGTGTTGCTGAGAGTTTGATGAGAACGCTAGCCTATGGTTGGGTGGAACGTTGCAGTGACGTAGCTAGTTGCGGGAGAGTTCTTCATCAAAAGATAAGTATACATGACTATTTTATCTCTGTAATTTAATTTACTGTTTCATGAATTATGAGATCATATTCAATGCTGGAGTGTAACTGTTTGCTTCCGTTGAATGTTAATGTTATGCATCTTTGTATGATGGCTTATGCATCCTGTTATGTATTATGTTTAAGCTTGTTTTTAATTTCAGCATTGATAACTGTTCATGTTCATGGGGATGTCTGCCCGTATGATTGGTGTTTTTCGCGTCCTCTTCGCTGGTCAGAGGGTCGGGGATGTGACAGCATGGTATCAGAGCTCATGTTGTAGCATGGGCCTAAAGGGACCACCAGGGTGTAGTGACAGAAGCAGAATTTCCTTCTGCCCAGCAGAGATTAGAATTGAATGACAACAAAACTCCCAAAAATTGCCTAAGTGCTGGAACGGTCGGAAGAGTTAGCGGAATTGATGTCCGATGTAGCGGAAGGGTTAGTGAGAAAGAATATAGCATCTTGTGTGTCACCATTGCGGAAGACAAAGTCACTATCCTGCCGATGAGAAAACACTGTTGATACTGATCGGGTTGTGTCGCCGATCAGGGGAAAATTGAAGATTGTGTTCCGTCGTTGCGGATATTGTTCGAACTAACTCGCCGATGAAAAGGAGAAATAGAGTTGATCCAGCGCTGAAGAAAAGACAGGAATTCTAAGTCTTGAGGTCATCGGATGAATTCAATGGATGTGGAAGCCGCAGTGGTGGAAATGAAAAGGCGTTGAGAGCCGATGTCGTTGGGTGAAGTAAGCTGACAATAGGAAGATTCAAATTTTTTTCCAAGTGTTGTGATCATCGGAAGACATTAGCAGTTTGAGCAGCCGATACGTCGGCTTAGTTAGTGGTTTGGACTTTCGATGTCGTCGACGGAAGAAAGAGAGAAAATTTTGAAAGACGAAATACTAAGTATGGAACCGTCGGCAAGTTTAGCTGTTTGGGTAGCCGATGTGGCAGCAAGAATTGGAAGAAAATAGAAGATGAAGTTGCCGATGCAACGGAAGAAAAGAAGAGAAGTTTCGAAGGAAAAATAACAAAACGGAGCCGTAGTTTCGGCAGAGATCTTCCAAAGATCGCTGAAACGTCGGAAGAGAATAGCTGTTTGAGCATCCGATGTGGCGACAAGAAAGAAGAAAAGGGAAAATTTTGAAAATTGACTAAGTGTGGAAACCGTTGGAAAACTTTAGAAGATTGCACTGCCGACGCGTCGGAAGCCAAAGGAAGATCGTCCTGACACGTCGGAAATATTTAGTTTTTTCAATCGTCGATGAGTTGTTTAGCGTCGGAAATATTTAGTTGTTTTACTGCCCGACGTTGCGGATGTCTAAGGAACTATCCACCCGATGGATAGTGGTTTTGGCCGCCTATAAACAGCGGAGAAGTTAGCTGTTTGGGGATCCGAAACGGTAGAAGGAGTAGCTATTTTGACAGTCGATACGTCGGAAGATTAGTTGGAATGAGAGCCAATTCTGCAGAGGAAAAATTTGAGGTTTTCAAATGGGATTTTCCAGCAGATTTCGACTGTTTTCCAGTGGGATTTTCAGCTGTTTTCAGTGGGTTTACAAGGCTGAAGTTGGCACCCAAATCCAAAATGCAGTGGTGTGTAAAATGCCAAGATTTGGTGGGAAGTCTTAATTTTTAGAAGGGGTGTGGTTTTCACACCCAAGGTCAGAATGAAGCATGCGGATAGGCATTGGAAAGCTTATCCAGTAGGGAACAAGGGTAAGTCACCAGAATCTGAGCATGGAGCAGCAAAGTGCTAATGATGGCCGCTGCTATCAAATGGAAAAATCTGGACAATTGCATGCCCAGAGGTAGCAAGGACTATGAAGGCTAACCGGCTATTGCATGGAAGAGGAATTCCATGCAAGGATGAGGGAATTGAAAAGGAAAGTTTTCCTTAAAACCCTGTCTTGCTGATTATAACTACATTTCCTAAGTTTTATGCATGAAATGCACGAGGATATGCTTTGCATACATAGGACATTAAGGATTATATATTTATAATAAACCACTAATGATAATCATTGCTTTGATGTTGGAATTAGTGGAAAAACCAACGATGACATGGACCTAGTTGAATATGTTGCTGATGCTGACAATTGTGACTAGCAACCCTATGGAGAAAGGGGATGAGGCAACAAGTCCATAACAAAAGTTGGTGAGCAAATTCTGCAATCTCCTGCAAGGACCAACCAAATTGGTCATGCCAAGGGTGTAAGTAGAACCCATGCAGGTGAGAGTTTGATTATGACAAATTCCATGGAATGGTAAAGGTAAGAGACCTCGTACCATGTGGATGATTGAATATAGAAAGGTGTCATGCCTATATATGTTGATGATATTGATTATAGTAATGCATCCTATATGAAGTAGTCATGGTTATGGTATGCCTGGTAGGCTGAATGCATAGTATTCCTGAATCAATGCAAAGTAGCATTGAATGGATATGCATTAAGAAGATTTTATGAATCTTGTAGTTATGCATTGAACGTATGCATATGAAGGATGTGGGTGACTAATTGCGTAAGTACATGTGCAAATGTTGTGATGTATTGCATGAATGCATTGAGATGAGTGCATGTGATATTATGGATGACTAATGAACTGAAATGATGAATTGATGACAATTCAGGAACCATTTCAAAGGTTGTTATGAATGCAAGATAGTCATGATCAATTGGCTGCCAGAAATGCTCTATGGAAGAGCAAGGTGGTACAAATGATACACTTGTGAAGTAAGGAGTATCTAAACCTTTCATTTAATTGCATGCATGATGTGACTATACCTTGCAAATGATAGTATGATGATGATTGCGTGAAGCAAATGAGTTTTGGTATACATTGATGTGACTAACAGCTAGAAGTATTTGAATTTTATAAATTCTGAAAATGCTTCCGCGATGGTTGTAGCAATGAAAAGGTTATATGCATCTAGACTTACCAAGTGTTTGGTTGATTGAAGCTCATGTTTCAGGTAGATTAATTCGAGCATGGCAGTGAGAGGTAAGACCCTGACCAATGCCAAAATATACGATGTATGCGAAAAGTCTCATGGTTGTAAAAATAGTTGGTATGCATAATAGGTCATTAAATTCGAATTGTGAACTTCGGATTTAAGGAATTGCTGACAACTACTAGTCACTATTGGTTTGCATAAGATTGTGTTTGGTTGATGGAAGCTCAGGTTTCAGGTAGATTATTTCGAGCATGGCAGTGAGAGGTAAGACCCTGACCAATGCTAGAATCTACCATGTGAAAGAGCCAAACTTTGTGAGAATAGTCCGCATGCATAATAGGTTATTAAATTTGAATTCTGAATTTCGGATTTAAGAAATTGCTGACGACTACTAATCACTGTTGGCTTGTATAAGATTGTGTCAGGAGGACGCATGGTAAGTGGGTATTCATGTTATGTTAGTAAGCATAAAATTATAATGGGCATAGTAGTGCTTCTTACAAGAGACCCACAATTAAACAAATCAATTTCTGTAGTAAACAGAGTTGCAAATTCCTATTGAATTTGATTACTAATGTCATTGTTTGGTTATGGAACAATCAATTTGGATTGTATTACCAGATAGTGATTGACTGTTTGGCTATTTGATGAATGTGTCAGGGATACACACTACAGGAAGATCATGTGTGATGGCCTACAGAGTCCAAACTTCATGGGAAGGTTTTCCCTTAGAAATGGGTTTCGGGTGAAACGCCATTGGAAATTTTGAAAATTTCTCATCTGAACTGCATGTTTGGTAATAACATGAGTGAGATGGTATAAAGTATGTCGGTAAGACATGTGTGGATATGAAATGTAAAAAGGAGTTGGGAAGGCAAATCGAGGGACTGTTAACTCAGAGAAGGAGCCCCCAATATTCCTCCTTAACAAAGGCATACTGCGTCGGCAAATGGATAAGTGTTCTGTGACCCTTGCTAAGAATATGCATGTTAAATTATTAAAATCCCATATACAGAACATGTTCTAAATTTATTTCCATGATGACCGATTGCTTGAGTATGAATAGGGCCTACATGGCACACACCGGGAAATGGTGAACACTTTTCTGATGTTGAGTCATGAAAGGGTTTTCAATATTGATTACACTCTAGGGAGTGGACGCACTCCTGGTGTCTCAATGCTTGATAGTGAATGATATGAAATGTGAATATAGTTTTAGAGCAATAACGTTGATGAGTCTGCTTGTATTGCTTGTATTGCTTGTGTTGACAGGATAAATAGATGCAGTTGGGTGTTGCACCCTAAAGGTAAAGGTAAAGGTAAAAGGTAAAAGGTAAATGGTTGTTGTGAGGGGTTGCGGAGTAAGGGTTATTGTTGGTATAAATGTATGTTGGGCTGTGATATGCCTGGGGATCCATAGTAGATCCTAGACCTAGAAATGGTCATGGTAAAGTTCCAAGCCCAGTTGACATGAGAATGTACTGGCTGGACATTGATTATTTGATTTTGTGGGGTAGCCTGCATGCTGACCTAACATCTAAGTCCATAGGCGATCCCAAGGCTTGCAAAGCGAAGCAGGATCCTGTGGATGAATGAGGAAACACACAATACAGATAAGTATTGGATTATTTTTCTTATGAATATACATGTGTATATGATTTGGTTATGATGTTTTAAGCTCTTGTTTTAGAGATAAAACCGATGAGAATAAACTAAACATGTGAATCTATTCAATGTTTGGATATAGGTATCGCAGGAAGCGAGGACTATGAGAGCATCCTAAAGGTGCATGTGGACATGTGACTGTCCTAGAAAGCTCGGAATGAGCGGCAATGAAAAAGGTGTTAGTGAGACCGTGAGGTTCCTAGAAACCAAGATAAACCATGTGGAGAGACCCCATGATTTAGAGGTCTGGAATAGACCGAAGACACTAAGTGTCATGACCAAGAGGGATTGGTCCAGCATTCACGGTGAAGTGAAAGAGGCTGAGAACATGAACAGCCACAGCAGTGGTGTGGGTTCCAGGATGGAACAAAACAAAGAGGGGAAAAAACTCTTGCTGCTCTCTCTTGCCCTTTTTATTATATCTATATCTATATCTATATCTATATCTATATCTATATCTATATATATATTTATGCATTGTGAAGACAAAAGATTGTTGAATGCATGTATGACTGAAAATGGAATGTGTGTATTTGCTTAAAGTAAATTGTGAATGCTGGAATAGTTAATTCCCTGCCCAAGAATGGACATGAATGAGCTCGTGTGCCTGTTGGGAAGGCATGAAAAATATGAAAGTCTCCTTGATGAGACTTGGACTGTCATGCCAATTGGGTAATTAACTAGCTGATTTTAATGTCTATATTATTCTTGGTTTGACAAAATTTCAATGGCGCATTTCACAGGTGAGAAAAGTGAAACCAGGTGGTGCACATTGATCATGGTAGTAGATCAAAAGTTGTTGGACTTAGCTAGAAGTCTCCTTCAAGTGATTGCCAAGACCCAAGAGAATCTTGGCGAGATGCTCAAGATACAGAAAAGGCAGAGTGAAATGAACCACCAGATTTTGCAAGACTCTATTGGTTTGCAAAGGGAGGTGAAAATCCTTCTGGGAGCAATTGGCAAAGGAAACGAGGGTGGATGAGTGATGGGACATTCATCCAAGAGACCCGTTGGGAAACGGTCCAGGCATGAAGACTCAAAGGAAATTGAGCAAGTAAAGATGAAGCAACCAGTGAAATGCTGGGAATGCGGAGGACATCATTTACGCCGGGATTTCCCAATGAGGGAACATGATGAGGGCAATAGCCGCAAAATTCCTAGACTTCGGGATGAGCTGAAAGCTGAGAACCAGCAGGAGAAGTCCATGGAAGCCGAGGGACTTGGTCGTGAACGTTCAAAGTAGATGATTGAACGTGGGACAGATCTGAAAAATTTTGAAATTTTGATGTGCAATTTTATATGTACTGTATATGTATTCCTATGTATTGGAACACCGAGGATGGTGTTATTCCAAGGGGGAGTGGAATGTCACACCATGGTTTTGACCCCGTTTGCATGATGTATATATTGTAATTAATCGTGGTGAGGAGCTAAAGGCAAAAGCCCCACCATCGATTTGGTTGTGTATGTTTCGGCAATAGGGGCAGTTGCTGATGGTATATCATGCTAACAGGCACATTATGGTATCGCATCATGTAAACACACACATCAATTAAAAATAAACCACAACCAGCTATGGCAGTGCAACGTTGAATGAAAAGGGCATGATTACAAAGGATAAGGGGTGGGGGATGTCAAACCTTGGTCTATGGGGGGGAAACCCATATGTTGCCACCTTGTTTTGATTTGCCATCTTCCCTTGTCAATCTCTTTATTGTTTTTGTTGAGGTAGTTGGGGCAGTGATGGTGGGTAGTGGAGTGTGGCAGGCTGTCAGCCCTTTCCCACGCGCACACTCCACTAGCGAGTTGACCTCATGTTGGAAGAAACCTCCATGAGGCCATACTCTCCATTCTTCGCCATTCCCCATTCTCGCCGCTATCTGTTCATCTCCTCACGCGGAGCTGAGTGAGGGGGGTGTGCGTTTTCTGTTCGGGGAATCCTCATGCAGAGGTCGGTTCTATTTCCCTCACGCACTCCCCACTACGCAGGATCTTGGTGGTCTGTTCGTTCCTCATGTTTTGATGTTCATCCGCGTGCATAAGCAGAGCTGTTCACCCTCACGCAGGAGTGGAAGTCTTGTGCATCCTCACGCACAGGCAATTGTCCTGCTGGATCTCACACAACCAGGAGGGGAGCCACTTGTCGGTGGTCATTCACATTTTTCCACAGAGTGGAATCGGGTATGTTTTTCCTTTGATTTGTGGCCCGTGCATATATTCTCCTCTGTGTTTTGGGGTCTGGTGCAAGTCTCCCTCATGCACAGACCGTTGGATTCGTTTTCCCCTGTTGAGAGCCATTTCATGCTCAGGGACTGTGTGTAAGTTTCCTTACCGATTGTGGCCCGTGCATATGGTTTCCTCTATGTTTTACGGGTTGGTGCAAGTGTCCCTCGTGCACAGACCATTGGAGTCGTTTTTCCACGTTGTGAGCCGTACTCACTGATTATGTTTTGGGTTTGTTGTTCTTCCCATGATTTTTGTATGCTGTTGATAGTCTAATTTCTTCTCCCATTGGGGAACTGTGTGTGTTGTGGGCTCGTGGATTTTGGTTGGCTGTTGATTGCCACATCCTGCTAGCTGGGTTTTCTCCTTTGTTTTGGGACGGTGGACTGTTGCCATCATTCACTATGAATTGGGCTATTGATTTTACCTGGCTTTGGGTTGCTTCTTAGATGCTAAGGCTGTGGATTGTTGCCCTCATTCATTGTGAGTTTGTGGTTGTTGATGAACCCTGGTTTTGGGTTGCGCTGAGTCGTTTTGGCCACGCTAGGGCCAAGAACAACTCTGAGTTGCCTTGTGGGCTTGAGCTGTGTTTCATCTTTTGTTTGGGACTGTCCCCGGTTGTATTTTCCTTCATCACAGAGTCGTGAGTGGGTTGTTTGCTGCGGTATGCAGTGGGTGTTCTTCGGACTGTTGAGAGTGGGATTAGAGGCTGGGTATGCATGAGAAGACTGGTGTTGAGGTCACCAGCTTGGTATTTAGCCTATCCTAGCTCCTTGACAACCTGGTGAGCCGTATGGTGTGGGTTTGGATGTGTGTTGGCAAACCTTGGCTATGTGTAAGCCTACATTGACCATTACTCCTTGAGGAATCATGCCCAGCTCGGGGGTGGCAGTGTTGCTGAGAGATTGATGAGCACGCTGGCCTATGGTTGGGTGGAACGTTGCAACGACGTAGCTGGTTGCGGGAGAGTTCTTCATCAAAAGATAAGTATACATGACTATTTTATCTCTGCAATTTAATTTACTATTTCATGAATTATGATGATCATGTTCAATGCTGGAGTGTAACTGTTTGCTTCCGCATAATGTTGAATGTTATGCATCTTTGTATGATGGATTATGCATCCTGTTATGTATTATGTTTAAGCTTGTTTTTAATTTCAGCATTGATAACTGTTCATGTTCATGGGGCTGTCTGCCCGTATGCTTGGTGTTGGTTGCATCCTCTTCGCCGGTTGAAGGGTCGGGGTTGTGACAGTGTGTGACATCTTGGTAATGGAAAAGTTGCAATTTTTGACAAGAGCGTCTAAATATATATAGATCAATTTAGTGCTAATGTTCATTACATCCTAGTCATGTGTCATAGCTCAACAATAGAAAATATTGCAATTTTTTACGAGGGGGTCTAAATCTATATATATATCATTTTAGTGCTAGTGATCATGATGCCCTAGCAAGACACTAAATTGATGATGCATTTAATGCCCAGTCTCCTTTCATGCAATAGTGACTCCATTTTTCCCTCCATTCCATCATCTTGATCTCAAAAGAAGTCATAATTGAGAGTGCAATAAGAGTAATCCATTGTCGTTACTCTGTACCCTTAAAAAATAATCATAAATACATGATATTATTTGCTTTAATGGATTGCTAACCTACTGGAAATATTTATTACTAAAATGTCTCATGAATGTCAGTTAAAGTCACCATCAAAAATTATTTTCTCACCAATTTTCACTATTCCATCCCTAAATCTATAATCTGGAGACAATATTTTAATTTATTTTCTTATATATATGTTTAAATTTTTGTTTTTTTTTGCATTTCTAAAGGTCACCATCGAAAATAGTATTTTAATTGATTTTCTTATATATATGTTTGAGTTTTTGTTTTATTTCATTTCTAAATTTAATTTTTATTATTTTCGTTGCAATTAGATGGTGTAATATTGATATTTGATCTCAACCATTTTATTAATCTAAAATAATTCTCATCAAATTTAGGATTGATACAAATTTATTTTCTTGTTATTTTGAATGGTAAGTTTTTTTTTCATTGTATATTTAGACTACTAAGTTATTATATACATCCACATAATACCCTTTATAAAAAATGAAAGAAATTGCACATGCATATTTATTAGAGAAGAAACCGTATTTATTTTACAATGAATCAATTTGATGAAATGGTTATAAAAAATCTATATCTATTAATTTATTTATAGGGTAAATTTGTTTTTTTTTTCATTTATAAATTTAATTGATATATATTCCAAACCAGCCAAAACCCAGCATTTGAAGAAGTCACCGTTGAAGTAATGTCGAAACGTGAGCATTCCAAGAAGTCACCGGTGCCAAAACGGTTCAGCGTATTTTGATGTTCCCCCTTCCGGCTCGTTTGTTCCTTGCTTCCACTCATTGAGGTAGTTTTCATGTTAACCACTGATTTGATTTGGGCTTTGAGCATTGAAAATACTCACTATAAAATCTGATCAAAATGAGATGAATTTGGCACGCGGATGACTTTTAGGGGCATACATGAAAACTAGTACTGGTGGGGAAGTATCTTGTATTTTTCCATGGAAGAGGCATCTTCTCCAACATTCCCAATCACTGAGGATTTGCACACAAGATAAACCCCATTTGTATCCTGTAAAACCTCATTTTGGATCCACCTA